>CANSNZ010000439.1:0-267481 GCA_947646795.1 Beta lomatogona
GCATGGCACATATGCAGTACGCCTAACCCCTCGTGGTCCATAAGAAGAAATTTCTTCATAGAAATGTGGTTGACTCCATATATAATTTACTACAATTAGGTCCCCCATATGTTGTTAATTTAGATGAAATGTAGAATGCTTCTAATTTGACGTTTTATTTATCACAAATTCTTGGTTAGAATCGTTACACCATAATTTATGGCAGAAGCAATCTGGAGCAATGATAAATGTCTAACCTTTAGGCATGGGAAAACATCTAACAGAGGGTATTTTGGTCCTTTCACTTAGTTTCTAAGGGTTGAAGAAAGCCACATGTCATGACTCATGATGTTGTTTGTCCAAAAAAAAATATTACTTTTGCAATTTTGAAACTTGTATATCCCAAAACAAAGAAAATTTAAAAAAATAAAAAAATACCAATATTCAATATATTTTTATTCTCTAAAAATAGACATCCATTTTGATATAATTTCAACACATTTTTTATTTTACTTTGTGCTCTAACCATTATTTAAATTTGTGGAAAAATCAACACAAACACTATTTGTATATAAACACTATTTGTTTATACGCAAACATTATATTGGTTGTTTGGCAAAACTTGGTGTTGATTTCTAATGATTTCTTTGTCTTGTAAAAGGACATAAATATTTTTTAACATCGGGGGAAAAATCTTTAGAAAAGTATTATGCATTGATACTTGTAGGGGTGTACATAAATATCCGATCCGTGATCCGGTCGATCCCATTGATAAATCGCATACCCGATTCGATTTTTTTAGTTTCGGATTGGATATCCGAAAAATTTCGGATCCGATTCAATTAGAAATTTTAAATTTCGGATATCCAAAATATGGGGATTTTTTTTTGGATTTTCCGTATATTATCGGATATTCGATCCGAATGTATCCGTTTTCAAGACCAGGAAAGCCGAAATATCCGATAATCCTAAACTTATTTTATGTACTTTTCCTATGAAAAAATTAATTTTTTAGTCTTCGGATATACGATTCAATCCGAAATTTCGGATATTTGATTTTTTCGATTCGGGTCGGATTTTCCCCGATCCGAAAATGAACATCCCTAGTTGATGACGGCACACTATAGCAAGATCATGTGTTTTTTGAACCAAATTTCGATGAACCTGGTGGTCATCGGGATGAAAGGAATAACTAATTTAAATTATAATACTTTCAAACTGGTGATATATATTTCAATTTTCGAGGTGAAAGTACTTTCTCTTGAAAAACATAGTACCATCTGTTAAAAAAAATACGCATGATAAAAGTATGAGAAAATTCTTAAAATGAAAAGGAAGAGAACAATTCTTTTTGCATATTTTTTGAATTAAATGTATCACGTGAATATATATAGGTTTAGTTTCACATAATAGAATTATCACATCGGTCCATTTCAAATCACTAATTTTTTTAAAAAATCTTGATTTTATCTCTTACATTTATTGGAGGATTAGCTTTTTTTTTTTTAATTTTAGTCTACTCTAATTAGATTTTTCTTTTTTTATTTATTTAGTCCATCGCAAATCACTTAGCTATCATCTTTTCTATATAATGTTACCCTTTATCGTCCCCTTCAAAATAAAATATTACTCTTTATCGTTCATCATATATCTACTATCTTTGTGTCTCTTCAATAGAATTGAAAATTAGTTATTATCTCTAAACATATCTACTTCTTTCTTTTTCTCAATATAATGACAGTATCCTAATCACATGAAGTTTTTGTCTCTTTTTTCAATATAATGTTACTCGCTTAATTACTTTGCTGAAACTATGTCTAAAAGAAACAGGACAATATTTTAAGCCATCGAGGAATGAGGAGTACTAACAATTACGCATATATTCTTTAAGGTACCCAATCTTCTATCCCACAAATTGTGAAATTCCCTGGCAATTAATTGCTCCAAAAATTCGAGTTCCTTTGGGATTTTCTTCTTGATCAATGATAACCAAATATGTAATTTCTTCCTATTAGTTGATTATTATGTATTTTAAATTTTAAATCATTGAATGGTGGGTCATAATAATATAACTACTAATAAAATAAAGTGGCACACAAGTGATATATGATATACGAGACAGAAGATTTTAATTCTTATGTAAGACGTGGCATTTCTTGTCACCTTCTTATCAATTGATATTTTCCATTGTGAATTGGACGAAGTCAAGTTTTTTGCCTTGACAAATCATTCACTTTATCACCATATTTGGTACAAGGGGAAACTGAAAAGGGGTCCCTAGCTAGCTATTTATATGCCCACTAATCACACCGGAGGGCATGCAGGGAGTCATCGGAGGGGACAAAGTTAAAATTAATTTGCATGAACCACCCCTTTATTGAGTCGGATGAAAGGGGCACGCAAATTTTAGAAGGTATGGAACGGTTAAGGAGAAGACGTAACAATCTTTCAGAATCCTATCCAAGAGAGTGATCAAATTTGGAGAGTTACGGCCTTACTTTTGAAAGGAATGAAAATAAATGTTTCTATATATTCCTTCAGTAGTTAGCTAACGAGTGAAGGATTTTGTCCTCGATCAAGTGTAACAAACTAGATGTATATGGACAAATTATAAAGATAATATATTCAATAATATTAGGTGATCGCAACGTTTTGCTAGAAGCTAATTGCGGTTTGTTGGGCTAGTATATTTAGGCCAACTAATAATATGTATTGGGTCCTGTGAGGTCACACAATGTGACAACCCTTGGATATTACCCAAATCCATTTGTGAAATGGGTTGGGCGGTTTTTTGATGGATGGAAGAGTTATAACTCATGAGTTTATTAAGGCTCATAATGTATGACATTATGAGGCAAAATAAAGCCTCATGAATCATCTCTTTGTAATCACCCTATATAATCATATGGGGGTTACAAAGGTGATGAGTGATTACATTATTTTAGTAAGAGAAAATCTGATTTTCTTTTGCTCTCATCTCTCCCATTCATTCGGCCATCTCTCACCTCAAAAGCAAGAGGATTCTCTCTTCCGTTCTAGCATACGTGGTGATCTAAGGGTTGTTCGTGGACCAACACTAGAGGAACGACGTTTGACGTTCTAAAGGATCTCCACTAGAAGGCTCAGGGTGGAAGTGGAATTCACGCATCAAGAGGTATATATTCTATACTCTTTATAGATTCATGTTAATTTATGCAAAGATCTTGGTGTTAGATGTTTGAGTATGTGATACTCGTTTTCCGCATTAAGCATCTAAATTCCTACAGTGGTATCAGTTAGCCTATTGCATAGATTAATATGATCATGTTGATGCATGTTTTCCTTTATTTTAATTCATTTAGGGGAGGGTATTAGCATGAGGATATTGTTTGCATGATTAAAATTGGATTTTAATCTAGTGGGAGTATAAAAGTTGTTTATAGATTTTCGATACATATATATATACATATATAATTATATTGTTTCATGTTTTAGTTAAGTTGTTAATTAGAATATGATGTATATATATGTATGATTCATGAATTGCATGCTTTGAGTTTTTTATGCTTAATTTGATTATGTATAATTTCATAGCATGAATTCTTGAATTTGAGGCCAAGTCTGATGTAGTTATGCATAACAGTGTTTTAATGTATAAAGAAATTCATACGTATTTCGATTAAAATTACGTGAATTGAGATCGGAAACTCAGAAGCAGAACGCTTCTCGCGAGCCGCGAATGGTGGTCTGCCACCCTTGGCTCGTCTCTCCTTCAACTGATAAAAACTTTAAAATCCGTTTATCCCTTAATGCATATTAATAAGTTATTATGCATGGTATCCTATGTTAATACTTAAATGAATTAAAATTATGATGGGAGTTTCATTTTGTGACATTTAATTTTATGTTAGGATGTTAGTTTTAATAAGTTGATTAATTCTTTCATGCTAGTATTTGTGATTAAATATCATGCTATGTTTTTATGTTTTAATATGATTAAAATATATATGGTGCCTTAGAGTGCTTATGTATTTTTCTTTAAATTTAATAGTTGATTAAATTTGTTAGATTAATATTTTAAAGCCCTTGGGAGATAAATTCTAATATGATTGGAATTTGTCTTAAGGTACTAACCATTTAATTTAATATGAGATTAAATTTGGTTGGTGTTATTATGTTTTAAAGTTGTTGAAGCATAATAATTTATTTTAATAAATTGATTAAAATGCATGTTTTATATATATGATATTATGGATGCATGCGGTGACTAGTATGGCCCAAACTTGGATAGAAATTACGATCTGCGTATCGTTAATGTATTTTTGTAATTTAAATACGATCTATGCATCGTTGGTATTTTTGTAATATTAGTTTAAATTTCAAAAATTATTCAAGTTGAAGTGATTCAAGGATGGAGATCCGATGTTTTTCATTTCTATGAAGCACAAGGATGGAGATCCAAGGTGGTTCAAGGATGGAGGCCTTAAAGAGTAGTCTTTAGGGTTAGGGGCCATACTAGGATCACAATTTACTTTATGCATTTAAATTATTGCTTTTGAATGCTTTCTATGTTTTATTATGCATGTGATTTATTTTTGCAATGAGTTTACTAGTAATTAAATCACATAATAATTTACTTAGGTCCCTAAAGCTAATATTGGGTAATTGCTATTCCAAATAAACATCTACTAAAATCTTGATCGTTAGTAATAGGTTCTGCCAAAGCAGAGTGTTACTTCCAATCTTGGGGTAAGTAGAGTAAATTTCCGAAATTTGCATGTTTAGTTTGGTTTGGCCTAACAAAATCATCAAAACGGTTTTGGATTTTGAAGCAAAGGGTTGGGTTTTTGTGTTTGGGTGACAAGCTCTGTCTAGGATTAGGAAGGCTTTCCCCAACGTTGTGGGTAACTTCCTTACCTGTGAGCTTTCATCACCTTAGCAATCACCCATCAACTAAGAATTACAATTTTTGTAATTAGTAAAAGAGTTTACTTACCTTTTAAATTTGGTTTTAAGTTGAGGCCAAAGTCCACTTATAAATCATGTTTGATAGGATCTTAGAATCACTTGATTCAAAAGGGGACACATTGAAAATTGGTCAAGTGCATAGCTTTTATTTTAAAGTGTTTAAAATTTGTTAAAAGCTATTATGATAAATATGCTCATTACTTTTGCATCTTCTATGTAGATATCATGTCTAGTAACAACAATAATTCACCTTTTAACTTACGTTCAATCCTAGAAAAGGATAAGTTGAACGGGAATAACTTCCTTGATTGGGAAAGGAATCTGAGAACTGTTCTTAGATCCGAAGGTCGAGAGGATGTTCTTGAAACCCCGATCCCGGTTTTAACAACCACCTCTACTGAAGCCGAAACGGTGGCCCATAAGGCCGTTGCAGAAAGGTCAGTAATTGTTACTTGCCTTATGCTCGCGGCTATGGAACCAAGCCTTCAAAAGAGGTTTGCAAGCTTGGATGCCTACAAGTATTATCCGACGGTGAAAACCATGTTTCAAAGCAACAAGCTCGGATAGAGAGGTATGAAACTCACAAGGCTATTCTTGAGTGTGCGTTAGTCGAAGGCAAGCCGGTCGCCACTCATGTCTTCGAAATGATTGGTTATTTCGAGGCAATGGAGAGGTTGGGCTTTCCTTATAGCCAAGAGTTGGCTACGACATCATACTACACTCACTTCATGAAGGCTTCAACCGGTTTAGGTTGAACTTCAATATGAATGGGGTGTCGAAAACCCTTGCCGAGTTACATGTGATGCTCATGACCGCCGAGCAAAACATCTCTCGTTGCACCTAAGAAGGAAGTTCTTATGGTTCAAAAGGGGAAGGGTTTTAAGAAGGAATGGGCTGGCAAGAAAAAGCAAGACAAGGGCAAGCAAGTTGCCGCTTAAGATCGCCGATAAGCCACGGCAAAGGCAAAGCCAAAGGTGGCCGCAAATGCCAAGTGCTTCCATTGTGGTCAAATAGGCCATTGGAGGCGTAATCGCCCGAAGTATTCGAATGATAAGAAGTCCGGGGCTTCTTCTTCAGTATCTATGTCATTGACATTAATTTAGCAACATCTACTTTTGGGTATTTGATACCGGTTGTGTTTCTCACATTACTTCGAATGTGCGGGGACTAAGAAGGAGTAGAACCTTGGCTAAAGGAGCAGTAGAACTGCGCGTTGGAAATGGTGCAAGGGTTGCGGCCGGTTGGGACTTATAGTCTACCTTTTCCTTCCCGGTTTAATATTAGAGCTTAATAACTGTTATTATGTTCCTCGCTATTACCAAAAACATTATTTCTATTCCTGTTTTGGATAATGAAGGGTTTTCATTTACAATTGAGAAAGGTTGTTTCTCTGTTTATTTGAATTCAATGTTTTATGCCATTGCTAAAAGGTCTAATGGTCTATATTTCCTAGACTTAGACAAAGATGTCCTTAACATAGATAGCAAAAATATCGATCAAGCGATACTGATCCTACTTACTTATGGCATTGTCGTTTAGGACATATAAACGCGAAACGCATTCAGAAGTTACATAAAGATGGACTTCTAACATCTTTTGACTTTGAGCTATTTGATGTATGTGAATCATGTTTAATGGGTAAAATGACCAAGTCACCTTTTACTGGAAAGGGTGAAAGGGCTAGTGATCTATTGGGTCTAATACATACTGATGTGTGTGGACCAAAGAGCACAAAAGCTAGGGGAGAGTTTGGGTACTTCATCACTTTTACTGATGATTTAAGTAGATATGGATATGTCTATTTAATGAAGCATAAGTCGGAATCGTTTGAAAAATTCAAAGAATTCCATAATGAAGTCCAAAACCAGCTTGGCAAAACAATTAAAGCACTACGATCCGATCGTGGTGGTGAATATTTGAGCCAAGAGTTTAGTGATCACTTGAAGAGTTGTGGAATTCTTTCACAACTTACTCCACCTGGAACACCTCAGTTGAATGGTGTATCCGAAAGGAGGAACCGAACTCTACTTGATATGGTTCGGTCTATGATGAGTTTTGCTGATCTTCCCATCTCCTTCTGGGGATATGCTCTCGAAACTGCTACTTTCACACTTAATAAAAGTAAGTAGGGTCTTTCTAGATCCACTTATTCCATTCAATTGTAGTTGGTTGGTTAGGTTGGAATTTAATTACTCCATTAATCTTTTTTTTATTTTGATAAGAGTCAACTGGTCGGTTCTAAACAACAAACAAATCAAATATTAATAATTAATTAAACTATCTCCATCAAAGGCAGTAGAAAAAACACCATATGAGATGTGGAGTGGAAAAACTCCAAGTTTGTCTTTTCTACAGATTTGGGGTTGTGAGGTTTATGTAAAACGTTTACTTTCAGATAAACTCGCCCCTAAATCAGATAAGTGTTTCTTTGTGGGTTATCCCAAAGAGACCAAGGGCTATTACTTCTACCATCGGACTGAGGGCAAAGTGTTTGTTGCTCGTCGTGGTGTCTTTTTGGAAAAAGATTTTATTTCCAAAAAGGCAAGTGGGAGTAATATATTTCTCGAAGAGGTTCGAGAAAACCAACAAATGGACATAGTTCAACCTATGTTAGAGTCAGAACCACAAGTGCCAGCTGTGGTGCTTGAAGTAGTTCCTCCTTTGGAGGAATCTTCTCCCATAACTGACCAAGTGTTGGAGGACGTGCATCCTGTACACGAACCTCCTACTGTCCCACTCGAATCTAATTCGTGCGAAAATTCTCAAATTGTTGAGAAGAAAATTTCTCCTTTTGCAGCCCCTCGTAGGACTAGTAGATCAAGAATACCAAACAAAAAGTTTGTTGATTTTTTGTTAACTGAAAGTTCTGAGATAATGATCTTAGAATTTGAAGAACCTACTACCTACAAGCAAGCTTTGATGAGTGAAGACTCCGAAAAATGGCTTGAAGCCATGAGGTCCGAAATGGCATCTATGTCTGAAAATCAAGTACGGGACTTAATGGATTTGCCCGATGGGGTTACACCTATTGGTTGCAAATGGGTTTTCAAAGTGAAAACAGACAAGGATGGTAACATTCAGGTTTACAAAGCAAGTTTGGTTGCAAAAGGATTCAAGCAAGTTCATGGTATAGACTATGACGAAACCTTTTCACCAATAGCAATGCTTAAATCCATTCGGATACTCCTAGCGATTGCTGCCTTTTATGATTATGAGATTTGGCAAATGGATGTTAAAACCGCTTTCTTGAATGGGTTCTTGAAAGAGGATGTGTATATGACACAACCGGAAGGTTTTGTGGATCCAGAATATCCTAGGAGGGTATGTAAGCTTCAAAAGTCCATTTATGGATTGAAGCAAGCATCCCGGAGTTGGAATCTTCGTTTTGATGAGGCAATCAAACTGTTTGGTTTTCTCAAAAACGGAGAAGAGTCTTGTGTTTACAAGAAGGAAAGTGGGAGTAACATAGTTTTATTGGTCTTATATGTAGATGACATACTTCTCATAGGAAACGACATTCCCATGCTTCGAGTTAGTCAAGGAATGGTTGAAGAGTTGTTTTTCTATGAAAGACCTTGGAAACGCTGAGTACATTTTGGGGATCAAGATCTATAGGAATAGGTCTAAGAGAATGATTGGACTTAGCCAACGAACTTATATAGATATGATCGTTACTAAGTTCAATATGGAAAACTCTAAAAGAGGTTTTCCACCCATGCAACATGGTGTTTCGCTTAGTAGGACTCGGTGTCCTTTCCGGACCCGATGAGATTAAGCGAATGAGTAATGTTCCTTATGCTTCAACTATAGGGTCCATTATGTACTCCATGATTTGTACTCGCCCGGATGTTTCATATGCCTTGAGCATGTGTAGCGATTCCAATCAAATCCCAGGTGACGCACACTGGAGTGCGAGCCTAAGAATATCCTCAAGTACTTACGAAGGACTAAGGATAATTTCTTAGTGTATGGAGGTGAAAGTGAGTTAATTGTTGAGGGTTACACGGATGCGAGCTTCCAAACCGGCAAAGATGCTTTCCGATCCCAATCCGGTTTCATCTTTTGTCTAAATGGAGGGGCAAAGTGAGTGGAAAAGTTCAAAGCAGAATCTGTCGCCGATTCTACAACGGAAGTTGAGTACATTATCATGCGGCAGATGCAAAAGAAAGGATGCCGTTTGGATGAAGAAGTTCATTCGGAGCTAGGAGTAGTGCCTAGTGTTGGAGATGGTATTGTTTTACATTGTGATAACAATGGTGCCATAGCTCACCCTAAGGAACCAAGATCACATCAAAGGTGTAAACATGTACTTAGGAAGTTTCATCTCATTCGAGAAATCGTTGAGAGAAAAGATGTAATAGTTAGCAAAGTTCATACGGATAGCAATGTCGCTGATCCTTTGACTAAACCATTGCCTCAGCCCTAAGCATGAGAGTCTACTAGGGCTATAGGACTTAAGCATGTAGGAGAGTGGCTTTGATTGTGGACTCGGAGAGGAATCGAAGGTTTTTGTTAGGGTTGTGAGTGCGTAGCGGGAAGCAAATTAAAGATGTAGAGATTGAGAAAAATAATAGAGTTGGAAATATGTGGCAAGAAAAGTAGTAAGAGTAGATGGACACACAATTTAACGTGGGAAAAATCCTCAAATAGAAGCAAAAAAACCCACGAACGATCGAGTACCCGAAAATCCACTATATGAAAATAGGAGAGTACAAGAATCACCCGAAACTTATTAGGGTGAGTAGTACAAATACAACTCTCACTATAATAGAAAACTCACAAAGGAGTATTACAAAGGATAGTGGATTAATAATACAAGGTGGATTGTAAATAAGGAGGGTTAATATGGTAGGAAGGCTTAGTATGTATGTGGCTTCTTGTGTGGATGTGTTGGTTTACCTCCTCCAAAATTTGCCCAAGCTCCTTTTATAGTAAGGAGAATGGGGTGAATAATGTCGGCAACTAAGTCTTGAGTTATGTAGAAATTTCCAACATTTGCTGCAACCATTTGGAGATTAGTCTAGAACTCATGATATTGGCCAATTGTAGGTGTTCTAGATAAATCATGAATAATCATGATTATTGCCATTATATGAGCTCAATCCTTGAGTTAGGCGGAAAACTATAATTTGTGACTTATTTGCCAATCTTGGGCCAATAATAGAATTTGGGCCATAAACCCAACAGTTTTATCTGCTTAGATGAGATTAAAGATCAGCTAGTTAAGGAGATAATAGTCTATTTATTGGTAATAAAATTCATCTTAGTTGCCAAAAGAAGGGTTTACAACATACAACGAACGTACATATTAGTTTAACAAGGGAACATTGTTACAAAAACATAGATAAAATCATAAAATTTATAAAATTACATAGACATATTAAAGACTATTAGACGTTGGTTAAAACATCTACGTAAGATGAGTTGGTCGCATCGGATCCGTTATAATCGTCATATGATACATTTTATAATAAAGTGTCTATTAAACGATAAAATTAGATCTTCATATGAACCCACCTATAATAGGTGTATAGCTATTAAAAAAATCGAACCATCAAGATTTTAGATCTCCATTTGATAATCATTTGAAGCCCATATATTCAAGTACATGTGATGGAGAATTAGAGAAACCTGCTTACATAAGATTGGGCTCCTTTTGACTTTAGTTCGATTTGGTCCTTTCCTTTTGAGTTATTAATATGGTTGGGTTGCACCAAGAAAAAAGAAACTTATGTGGTTGGGCCTAGAGACATAAACTTCGGCTTTAAAACCATCAACTTTTGCGCACTTTTGAACCCCAAAAAACCAAATTATTGATCTTAGAAAATGTCACGTCTATACAAGACACCAGTACATGTACACGGTACACCACCACTGTCCACTCTACTCCGCCTACCGACGGAAACCTTTCAACTTCGATTTTAAATTACCCTACATAGCTAATTTTAGAAGGTTTATTTATCTTATGTACTCCCTCCGTCCCAAAATATAGTTCCCATTTTCCTTTTTTCACGGTAATTTACGCAAGTAGAATGTAAGAGAGATAGTAAAGATTTTTTGTTTATTTAAATAAATGTTGTATGGGAAAAGATGATTTTAAGAAAAGAGAATGGAAAATAATTGGTGAAAGAAAGCATTAATTGTAACACTTGGGTTGAATAAACAAAGCAAATAAATGATGGAACACGGTTTTTCTAGATAAATTATGAAAAATGTGGAACTAAATATGAAAATCGAAACTATATTTTTGCACACCCAAAATGAAAATGGAACTATATTTTGGGACCTGGAGAGAGTATTTTTAATCCAAATAATTACAGTCTTGACTCTTGATTATGAAAGGTTTCATTTAGAAGAAAGCTACAAAATCATCAAACACTATACACGGAATTTGACAATTTTGGGGTAAACATTACAAAAAAAAAAAAAAAAAAAAAAATCTTATTATCGTTCAAGCACTCTCTATGCCGAGTGATAAACCTTAAAAAACTTCTTATTAAGAAAAAAGTTGATACTAAACGAGATCAAGCTCGGGATCCTCTGGAAATGGGAAGATCTAGGATGGACGGCCAACCTCTTGGAGAAAGCAATGTGCATCAGCCTACAGGCAAAAGGAGAGTCTACGCGGCAAGTTCGAAACACTAGATTCGGAGTTGTGTCTATGTATGATCGCATTATATTGTTTTGAATGTTTTCATTGTCAATTCTTTCCTAATACTCTACATACATATTTCGAGATCTAATTAAATGCAAATACCGTATGAGTTTGCAATCTTAGGACTCCTGTGGCTGTAACTAGAGCTGCCAATCTCTGGGACAACCAACAATATGACTTAATTTGACTTATTGACACAACACGAACACCAAAACAACCCGAACCCAACCCAATTTGATCATTTGTCATATTACTTAATCATCCCACTTTTATACTTTTTGGGACATTTGTTAAGAAACTGAAATCTACAGTAGACTGAACATGTGTTATTTACCCCAGTTGCTAGCTTTACCTCTAGCAGTGCATTCAACTCAAGCGGCAAACAAAATGTTGATCATATAAAATTCTGAAACCCTCAATTTAAAATGGTGTCTCAAGGCCAAGTCTATTGAACCTACACTAGATCCGCGCCTGGCTGCCTGACCAATGTGACCTACATCCCAGGTTGCCAGGTTGAGACGAATGGGCACTGGTCCAACCAGCTCATTGAAGATTTTGACATTTGAAGACTTTATCAGTGATGCTATGGTCAAAGAAAACATTTATTCCTGAGAGGCTTGTTAAAAAGTCCCTCAAGTTAAGTTGGTAGAAATTCAACCTATTTGATGCTTGAAAGGATTTTGTGTATAAAGGATGTGTTCAAACACGGAATGATAAGGGTAGGTCATAGGTGTGCCTCCAAACCTAGTAACAAAGTTTGGAACTTAATTTGACTGATTTTGTGGACACCTGAAGCTAATCTATGAAGCTGCAAACGCGTATCTTTCTGTCAATCTACATCATCAAGGCTTGTGGATGTCAATTGTCAAATTAGGTATATCTAGTGGGCTTCATCTGACACCTTCGTGGTGAGACAGATGGCTTCCATTGTAAAAGGAACATACACGGCGAATAGTGGAATAGTGGATAGTACACCGTATGCAAATTATGACCAAATTGCAATCATTAACATACTCTAGAAAAAACAATATTGACCTGGTTTGGCAATTGGTTGATAGTCGATAACTCGTTATATAAGCTAATTTAGTTTTTAGCTGATCGATAGCTAATTCTATATTTTGATTTGACGAGCACATAGATATTTTAGAAGCATCCAAAAAACAACAATCAGATTTAAACTGTTTTTATTAGTTTTCTTGTTTAAATGCATTTATCACATAGTAAAATACACTCAATTACATACATAAAAATCATTAAATATTGGAGTTACAAGGTAAAATTCACACTCATTGAGTAAAAAATAACACTCTGATGAATTGATCATTATTGGAAAACAACCTCAAAGAACACTAATCAACAAGACAAATGTGTTCAAACCAAAACTACTTGTGCATTGTCTAAACCATCAGTAAACCTTCAAAGATGCTTGAGAACCAGAAAACTCTTTACACATCTCCATAAAAAACTTATCAACTATGTCAAGGTAAGCAGGACATGAAAGACGAGAATAACAATGAAGAAACTCTTCATAATCGCGCTTATTTTGATTAACAACATTTCCATTTTCAATCATCTCAAATTCCTTCAACTTCTCTGCTACAAAACACAACCTTTTTTCTCTTACACTCTTAGAACAAAGGTCATTATTCTTCATAATCCTTGGACTCACATTTAATAATATCTTATTACTCTTTATTACCTTTCCTTTATCTTCATTATTCTCCTTCTGATAAAAATCAGCATCTTTTCCTGGATTCTTGAAATGTTCTTCAATTCTTGCACCATTATAAGTACAGTATTCCTTCTGACAACGAACAGACTTTTTCTTCACAGTATTGTTCTTCACTTTTCTCTTACGCGAGTCCCATTGATGAGTGAACTCGCTGTAGAAATTATCCAACTCGGTGTTGTACCCTGCGTTGGCGTCCATTTCATCCGCATCGCGGCCACAAGAGAAGAGATTGTGTAAGGGTGGTGTTTTAGGTAGCCTTTGATATGTGCTTCCTTTAGAAAGTAAAGACTTGAAATTGTCTATAGTTTTTTGTAAGAACTTCTTGGTGTTGGATATAGAGTTTCTTAGCAACATTTTGTCTAGGTTTTGAAGATAAATGTTGCTGAGATTTCTTCATAAACATATAAATGAAAGAAAGATGTTATGATGAAGATGTAGGAGTAAATTTCTAAGAGAATAAAATGGTGGGTTGTATAAAAAAATGAGCCTTATGCTTTTTGTTAGGAAATCTTTGGATCACACGCTCCTTAAATTTCATTGTGTTCTCTTCTAGCTTACTTAATGGTCCCTTTTCAAATATATTATGAAAAGTGCCAAAGTTTTTAAAGATTTGAAGGGGGGACAATAGAGGAGTAGCATAATATATATAGCCATATAGAGTAATTAGACAATTTAAGGGCACTTTCGTTTTTTGGACTTTAATTTATGTGGTATAGTTTGGTGTGTAGCCACTTTAGGGAAATGAACGGCTTTTGCCTCTTGACTACATTCTAATCTCTCTCTTCCTTCTATTATGTAAAACTTTTACCCCCTTTCTCTAATCTTGTGATAAGTACTAGAGTACTAATGGCCCATTAGTAATGGAGTATTCTGTACTTTTTATCTGTTTTGTTCTAGACTTTTATTTGTTTAGACATGGAATCACAAGCACTCCTATTTAGCAACTCCAATAGTTGTAATTTTGGACTTGCTCGCAATATTTAAAAGTAGTAAGCAAGTTGCTCGACCATTGGAGCAAGATAATTGATACATGTTTGAGAGCAAGACCTGCTCCACCAAGCTAATTGCTTGACTTAACAAAGGCAATATGACTTGAAATTGGAAAAGGGGACAGTTGATATTCACACTCCACATGATTGGTGAGAACATCTCCATCAACAATAAAGGTACAATTTTTTTTTTTGTTTCCTTCCTAATTATGATTGAATAAAAAATTAAAGTTGAAAATATTATTTGACATGTGGTACCATACAAGCAATAAAACGTAACTTTGACCATCAATATCTTTAGTGACTTATTAATAAAAATTATAAAAAATTAATATTATAAAAGTAAACATTGAGATGAATCCAAAATCCAACATGAGTATTTTTTTTTTTATATATATTAATGAGAATATCTTATCAAAAGTTTTAAGTTTGACCTTAAAAAATGAAACGGGCACTATATTTTGAGACGGGGGTAGTATTTGTGTAGTAAATTGATTAGGTTAATGTCGTACATGATGATTGGGCAAGTCGGGATATGCTAATAGTTGGTCGGGTTAATGGCGAGTTGTGATGGTTAAATTTATCATTATACTTGACCCTACCCTTATACTCATTATTGGACTACCGTGTCTATTAATCGGGCCTTGATAATGTTAAATAATATATGTATAATAAATCAAATGGAAGCTCAATGGTACATTTATATCTTCCAACCATCAGGTTGTAGGTTAGATTCTCATTGTCTCCAATCTCATGATCGAAAATTGTGGTTGTTGTCTTCTGGATAAGATATTAATAGCTAGGATTCTTGTGTGGGTTACGATCCATCGTCTATCTCTAGAATAACAGCAACAAACAAACAAAGATGTGTGAACGAGAGGATTTTAGAATTAATATAAATTCCCATAAAGAAAACTAAATATATTACTCTTGTGGATTTTCAATCTTACCACTCTATGGTTTTCACTTGTTAATAAAGAATCACACGAAGCCTTACTATAATAAGCATTTGAAGTATAATAGTGCTCCATAGTGGTATGTTTAAGTGACATAGAAGTATGTAATGTTGCTACGTTACTAGGCTAGCAAATGAAATTTAGTAGAAAATCGGTAAGTGATTAGGACACCCATAACAGCTCAACTCTTAAATTTGGAGCAGGGTCTTGATCAGACAAAGAGGGGTAGCTATATTTAGACTCAAAGGATCGTGTTAATAAAGGATAGCTAGCATTTACTATTTTCTTGACAAACACATCTTTTAGATAGTCATGTGTCAACTACTTTTGTTAACCAAATCAATGTTCTCAGACGTGACCCCTGCCGTATGCTTTGACAATTGTATAATGTTTCCTTTGCTAAGCTAATTTTGGATCTAAGAATCCATTTAGGTTTTTTTTATAAAATGTGAAAAGGAGAGGACTTCATTATCAAGTTTGTATTTACAAGATAGCTCTACCATAGAATTTAATGGTAGCAAGCTATAGCTCATTTTGCCAATCATTGCTATTAGATAACTGAAAATGTTTAAAAATTCCAAGGGTTGACAATAAGGGTCAAAGTTCGTGTTTTGGTTTGGCTCTGTGTCAATTTCGATTATGACACCTACATCAAAACTTGGTTACAAACTATAATAAATGGATTAAATAACCGAATTAGGGTCTGTTCTCTTCGGCATAAAACAACTGAAATGAACTAAACTGAATTAAATTATAGCTAATTAATAGTAATGATTATAATTTAGGAACTGAACTGAATTAAATTATAACTAATTAATAGTAATGATTATCATTTAGGAATTGAACTGAACTGAACTGAAAATAAGTTGGGGAGAACAGACCTTAAAGATAGCTAGCTCTAAATAGTATTCCCTCCGTCCTTGAATGATTGACCTAGTTAATATTTTAGGTTATCCAGAAAGATTGAGTTGCTACTTTCTATATACGAATTGTAGAGAAAGAGAAATTTGGTACCATGATGAAGCAAAACTTCAAAGAAAAAAAATTGATGTTTTAATAGAATTGCTTAGAACATCATAGTTAAATGTGACCTATAGTATTAATGGCATGAGATAGTTTTTTTTTTATCATCAGCCTACGCCCTACAGTTACTTGACAAGTCCATCGGCTAATAAACCTATGATTATTTATTCTAACAACTGAAGTGTCTCATTGTATTGAGACACAATAATGCAACATAAGTACATTGTAGTTCACCTAATAACTTAGCCTTATGCGATTCAATCATCCTAAGATTAAGGCTTGTCGTGTATATAAATTTGTTTTGTAATTATCCTCGAATTGCAGTCTAGCTATCTAAATTATTAGCTACAAAACTAAGATTCTTTTAGCAAGGACAAAGTTTCATTGATTTAAAGAGTTGGTAGCCCGTAATTTGTGAATGATACATTAATAAAAACATTTAGATTGTCTTAACTTCCACCCTCTATTAGAAGAGCTGGCAACTCTCTTTTTTTGTACAAAAGATGGGAACAAAAGGACCCCAACAAAAGCTAAAACAAAATGTTGCAAAGCCTCGCAACTATTCCATTGATATAACTCCGCTCCCTTTGTTTTCTAGATTTTTTTACTTGTCTACGAAAATCAAAGTTAAAAATCTATAGATCATATGTAGTAAATTATACTTCATATAAAAAGATCATAACCACATGGGATCTTATTAAATTTGTTTGAAAGTCTATTTTTAACGTATCAACTTTAATTGTCAAGGTCGTGTATTGGAGACTATGTAGATTCGCAAAACTTAGAAAAACAAAAGGATTACTTCTATCTGGAATAATAAAATCATATGGGAATTTACTAGTTAGATTTCGATGTATATTTTTCAAATATAATTTTTTTGTGATGCTTAACTAATCATTAAAAATATACACTGAAAATCGTTTAAAAACAACTGGTAGAAATTCAAAAAGATAGAGTAGCAGTATATAGTTCATTCTAAAATGAAAATTATGTATGTCTCACTAGTCACTGTTATTCTCCAATATAATACATTAATTCATTTTTATAATCGCAACACTTTTACTTTTACTTACTTAAGTGTATCTTCTTATTACTTATAATTTATAAATACAGATATTAGCTACTAAGTATGGTCCTGTTCTTTTGGACTTATATTCAGTTCAGTTCAGTTTACTATCTGCATTTCAGTTTACTCTTTGCATAGTTCAGTTCAGTTTCGTTTAGTTCTATTTAGTTCAGATTTTCTCAGTCCAAAAGAACGGGGCCTAACATTGTCGCATTCATCTCAACTGCATTACAAAATGTAAGTATATATATTCAACACTTAGGACATAATGAGTGACAAAATTTGGAATAATGTTTTGACTGTCAATGATGATTAGCAATGTTAGACTAGTAGTATAATAGAATTAGAAGCAGTCCAGACTATAATACTGTCAAAGAAAGGGTTTCCAATGTTAAATGGGCACTACAGTACTCAGCGTGATTGTTGGAAAGAAATAAAATTCCTTTTTGTGTTCCCAAAGACCAAAGTATTGCTTTCAAGTTTGAATACCTTATCAAACTTCACCGTGTAATGTGTATGCTCCATCATCTCATTATTTTAGGTGTTTACCCACTTTTTTCAAGCACTTGTTCAAATCTATATTTCGCGGTTTAGATATTTCTTGACTATGAGCATCTTATTTTTTGGTGTTTACATAACTTTCTATTTCCTCCTTTTTCTTTTTCCTTTCTCTTTTAAAAAAAAAAAAAGAAGAAGAAGAAGAAAGAGATACTCCATCGTTTGGATTTTGGCGGCATCATTTAGTTCTTCACAAGTTTTTGGAAAAGACGGTCTCACGTTAGTCATAACGTGAGACCTGTCCAAATCCAAGAGATATATGTTTTTCAAAAACGGACAGCGTCTCACAAATTCTCATGATAATATTTTTGGCGAATTAGTTAATATTTTTGGCGAATTAGTTAAGTATTTTAGCACAATAGTTTATAGCTGGTAATCTATATGTAGACTTACGTTTTTTTTAGTTAACATATCCAGTATATTAGTTAGTGTTGTTCTATAATTAGTTAAGATCTATTGAGCATTATTTAGTTTCCAATATAAATGAAGATATAAGTTTTTTTATAAATTTAAAATGTCAAATACAAAAGACAACCTGAAAAAAGAGCATAAAACAACCTAGCATTTGGAGTAATTGTACCAATTTCAGTTTAATTTGATTTTTGGTCTTCTTAAAATTACTTATCTTCCTTACACTTCTTCCCTTTTTTGCATGATTCGGGTCTAATATAACCAATGTAGTTGTACTTGATGAACATTGTTCTTATATAATTGGTTTTGTAGTTAAGACTTTGGTTATAGTTGCAGCAGTATTATTGTAGACTTCTTGCAGTGCCTTTATTGCATCTTCATTATTATGACTTTTAAGAATGAGAATGTAGAACTATCTTGCGGTTTCATATCACCATGGGGTTACGTTGTTTGTAACTGCTCTAGAGATTTCTCTATCCATTTCTCTTTTCAATACTTCGATGTATGCAAATCTAGTCCACCTTTTGCACATATACCTATGTGGTATTCTTGTGATTGAACAAATAAAATGCGTTATAATTTGGTTTTTATGGTATAACTAATATACTTCATCGCTTAACTAACATAGTTCACCGCTTAACTAATATACTTCATTACTTAACTAATTAATTCATCTAAAAACAATTTAAGGCTAGCATAATTAATAGGTCCAAGCGCTTAACTAATTCCCGTGCTAGTTGATGCACGCGTGTGATGTCAGCATGACATCAGTTGGTCTCACTTTAACACTAACGTGAGACCGTCCCTTCAAAAACGGACTCGTAAATGTAAGTCTATTTGCTTGCAAATCATCAAAATTCAAAAGCATTTGGAGTTGGGACTTATTGTATGATTTACGAATATTCCTTTCTACAATTTTGAGATTATATATTCGAGTGTACTTCGCTTATGGTACATGTTGTATTGTTGTTTTCTTACTCATTTCCTTATTTAGAGGGTTTCAGAGGAGTAGATGATGGGAAATTAAAAGAACAAACTATCAAAAGGTAGTACTGAGTGTACCAGCTCATGTACACTTGTGTGTAAAATTACAAAAAATGCGATATCATCTCAAATAATCTTTTTTATGGGATCAAATAAATAATCATTGTACATATAAATTAAGTGGAGATTTAGATAAATGTCAAGATTTTATATGTTTTTGTAAGAAATTAGTGTTTCTTAGATTGTTAGATTAATTAAATTTCAAAAATAATGTTTGAAGAATATCACCACATGCTACTGCTCTTGTCATTAAGAATCTAATTAACTATATTCATAATAATCCCAATGATGTGGATACTTTTTATAATGATTTAGAAACCTTATCAAACCGATTTAAAAAGTCAATTACCGATGTATCATATTATAATTAGAAAGGCTAGGTGTAAGGTCGAAAGAATGAAATATAAAAAATATACTTCTTCTGTTTTTTCTCTACTTGCAATGTTTTTCAATTTGAGAAGTTGCATATTACATGTAATATTGACATTTTTGGTAATATATTCTCTCTTTCTTTCTCATAGCACATGAGATACCTTTTTTTTTTTATCTCTCACTGTTTATTTGTCCTTTTAAATTTCAGTGTCATACTACAATGTTGCAAATAGTAAAAAACAAATGAAGTATCAAGTATAAAACTAGCAAACTGTTAGAACAAGTTGTAGGTCACTTGGGATCTTTGGGAAAGCATTCCCAATTTGTAGAAATTATTCTAAAATAACTCATAATCGAAATGATTATGAGAAGAGCGTTTATAGTTGATACCATTTGAGCCTATCGATATTGTGTCGGTAGCATCAACTGCAACATGCTTAGTTGGCACACCTCAACAACCCAATTAGCATCTTTGGACTTGAAACACTCATCAAAGTAGGCCTTGTTCTTTTGGACTAATTTAATTAAAATTCAAGTTAGCTCATTCGCCCAAATTTAATACAGTTCAGTTAGTTTCCTCTCACAATTTAAGTTCAATTCAACCCAAAAGAACAGGTTCGTAGTATGGAGTAAGCTACTAGCTTGGTACCCCTCAGCTAAAGCTCTCATTGGGAGCCTCGTTCTCGTTGGCCCAATCAGATTTTCTATTCACCCGGGACCAAATTGAATTATGATCCTACACCATTTGTTAGACCTTAACAAACTATTAAATCTTGTTTTCCGACTCTAATTGGATTGGTCACCACACACTATGGGTTGAGAATCCCCTAGTTAAGCTAATGGCACTATGTTGCCAAAACCATATGGGCTATGAAATTACAGCAAATAAAAAGTTTAGGTACTGTTGTACAACCATAAAAAGAAATTTACAATTGTACACTTATAAACTTTTCTCCCCAACCCCTTTTTCTCTCCCCCCTAGCCTTCTCTTCTACTCCTTGCCAAAGTTTTCTAATTGTATACATATTCTATATAAATCAAGTATGGTTTGTATATCGATTTAGCATTCTACTCAAACCGGCTTTTCAGAAGAAAAAATATATATAAACAAGTTCAAATAAGTTTCAATAAGTCTTAAAAATAAGTTCATGCAAGTCAAAAAAAAAGCTGGATGGCAACAGAACACACCTTGAATATACCTATACCAAATATTTAGAATAAAAATCTTTGATCAACCTACTAACTGCAAAAATTCCACTGTGAGAGCCACATCTACAAAATACTCTGTTTTCACATTATTATGGGATTACAAAGAGCAGTCTACAAGCTCAATTTCGCAATTTGAACACCAGATATAATGAACTATCAACATTGCAGAAAAAAAGACAGAAAGCTGTTAAACATAGGACCACCAGAGCATAATAGGTGTTTGAAGCCAAAAGATAATCCGAGAGTTGATAAATAGCAATGGGTGCAGCAAAACAGCAACAGTAAAATGCAAAATATTTTTGATAATATTCCAAGTAAATGAAAATAACCAAGCCATAAAATACATAAACTCTAGTTAACAAACAAACCAAAATTGGAACTAACTTAAAAAGCATCTGCAATGACTCAACGCCGGTCGGTTTTACCAGTGGAGCGCTTACCGGAGTATAAATGTTTGGGTTTGAGAGTAGGAATGACTCTATCTCCTTCTCCCTTATGTGCGTTCTTGTTCCTCTTCTTGGAAGATTTCTTAGCAAGACTAATAGCTTTACTTTTCTGGGCAGTGTCCTTGAATCCTTCTCCTGGAACAACTTCCATTGGTGGCCGTGATTTTGACCTAGACTTAGACCTAGATCGAGACATAGCTCGTAGTTTCTTGTTTAATTGCCCGCCATCCATATCCATATCCATGGCATCACCTTCTCCTCCAGCTTCGGGTGACCTCAGCCTCTTCCGACCTCTTGATTTGCTACGAGCTCTATCTATTGCTGCAGACGGGTCAAGACCCAATTTTCTCAACTGCCTACCCATTCTCTCAGTTGTAAACTTCTTATCTTTATCAAATTTCCTTGGTACAATAGGTCTGTTTCCTCCAGTAGTCTTCTTCATCCTGTGTTCTTGGATGAGCACGCTTTTCTTTCTCCTAATTTCAGCCAGAGCTTCTTTCTCAGCTGGTGTTAATTGCTCACCGTCCATCTCAAACTCTTCCTCAGCTTCATCAGCAAGACGAATTCCTTCTTCTCTCTCCAATTCTTCAAGCCTATGCAGGATATCAGGATCAACGAAGTCATAAACATTGTGCCCATCAAGAAACTCTGGCATAATATCCTCCTTCCATTCATCATCTGCCAAGATGTAATGCTTCTTTAAGCTAGCAGAGTACACACCGGCACCACCATTCTCATCCTCTAGATCCCTTTCAGTTATCCTCTTCTCTTTCTCTGCCTTCTCCGCTGCTTCCTTGGCCATGGCTTCCAGAACCCCTGGAGGTATGCAAGGTGGCCTTTCCTTATGGTCCCGAGGCTTTGGCATCGCAACATGGAAGCGGTTCAAACAGTCATTTATCTTCTTCGACTTCATCTTCAGTTTAACCCTCTGATCTAACAACCTGTCACAAGCCGCATTCTTCACTGCAATAACCCCTTCCTCTGTCAAGGTACTCATGGTTAGAAGAACTTCTTCTTCATTAGTTGCCTCGCCTCCCTGGCCTACCAATGTTTTTAGAGCCTCGGATTTCATTTCCATGACCAACTTCTTGTCTTCCTCGGGAATACCATCAAATGACTGCAGATCTGTTTTATTGCAAACTATGATCAATGGTTTATTCATGAAAAGAGACTTAATACTGTGAAAGAGGGCAGCTTGTTGGGTGATTGTATATCCACATGATCCAGATATGTCCAAGAAGTAGAGGACTGCAGCTCGTAGATGTGCGAGAGCAGTGATACTGCACATCTCAATAATATTCCTATCTTCAAAAGGTCGATCCAGAATCCCTGGGGTATCTATCACTTGATACCTCAAATACTTGTAATCTGTATGACCCACAAAGAGTGACTTTGTTGTAAATGCATACGGCTGCACTTCTACATCCGCCCTAGTGATCTTGTTCATGAATGAGCTCTTCCCAACATTAGGATAACCACAAATCAATAGAGTTCTTGTATTTGGGTCAATGGAAGGCAACCTAGCCATGTGCTGCCTAACCTGCTCAAGATAAGCCAAACTAGGGCCGATTCGCTTGATAACTGTGCACATTCGCCCAAGAGCAGCAACCTTAAGACACTTACATCTGTACAGAGAATCACCATACTTCAATAGCTTAACATAATCCTTGGCAATCTTTGAAATCAGATTTCTGGCAGTATTCACTTGCCCAAGGGCAAGTTTGTAATGATCCTTGTTGTAGAGAACGTGGAGGAGATCACCATAAAAGGGGTGGATATCATCGAGCCTAGGGAACTCATCAATAATGGCAGACAGCTTCTCCTGAAAATTCTGCTGCGTGTATTTCACTTTCCTCATATAAAACTGTCGAAGGCGAGAGATTGCATAACCTTTGTGGACAACTGTTGGGGTTTGTCGTTGAGTTCGTGATAGAACAATGTCTATCATATCCTTCCCATTGGGAACAACAGTAATTTTTTTAAGGTTATACTGCACCATCTTTACAAGGTAGTTCTCAGACCTGAAGAGGGGAAAAGGGCAATCAAATGAGCTAAATTGGAAAGAAAAATGCTCTACAGAATAAGATTAGGAACAACCATGAGAACCAAAGTTCCAAGTAATACAATAATTGGCTTTCTTTAAGGCTTGCAAAGGAAGGTTCACAAGAAAACAAAATCCTTTACGCTTCACAATGCTATTGAGTATTGACAACTCAAAAGCTCTGGAAATGCAAAATATTGAATCATGGACACACGAACAAAGATTTAAATAAATTTATACTATGTAAAACTTCAGCTACATATCCAATACTAAACTCTAGCACATGCAAAATCCATAGTAAAGTCAGACCCAGATTAGACTTATTGATAGTTTTTGTGCACTCACTATTAGCCTCTTTTAGTTTTCCATATTATGCATGAGTTAGATTTGTTGCTCAGATTACCCAAGTAACACATTAATTTTATCCCATTTCAAGCAAAGCATAAATCTCACTTTATCAACAACATTCACGATCTGAAAACAAAATAATTGGTGGACAATGAACATAGACCACACCCAACATCAAGTATTCATTGGGTAAAATTCTTCTCTTGCAACTAATCCATGTAAGCAAAGCAGCATCCAGATATGTTCAAATTCACAGAACATATTTTTCCTGCGAAATTGCTTTGGGGACTAATTTTATCTAAATAGGCACGCTATCTAGTTAACTGTCCGTCCAATCACATAAATTAAAAAGAGAAAAATGTCTAGAAGTCTTTAAGACATGCTATGAAATGACGGACACATAACCCGCATTTTTGTTCTCTGACCGGATTATTATTTCAATCAACCCACCATGGGACAACAGAATGCCTTCCAATGAATCGCCGATTAGCTATTCATCAACATCCTTCTTCCTGAGTCCATACTCCCTATCTCCACATGAAACGCAAGTTCTACAGATTCACTAATCTTCACTCACCCACACAAAAAATCAACAACAAATATAGGATTACCAAGGTTTAAAAAATTAACCAAAGCAGATTGGTCCAGACCCAATTCAACCTCTTCCTTAAATTTCCAAAAGAAACACCCAATTCCCTGATTCTAATCCCTCAAAATTCAATCATAGGTCTAAATTTCAAAATATGTCAAAAAAGAGCAACCTTTTTTTTCCAAAAGCATATACACAATACTTGAATCTTCTATTCTACATATATATATCCATGAAAAACAGTTTCTAGCAAATAAAAACTAAAATCACCACAAGTAAACCCCTACTCTATGATATATCTTTCACTTTCCACTATTATTTTATCTTGCAACACATAGCAAAAACAAATCGATACAATGAAGTCTACAAAAATATGTATGAATCGAAAAGTTACTATGAATCGAAAAGTTACGAACACATCAAAGAAAAGAGGAAAGCGATAAATAAATCCAAGAGAGGCGGCATACCTTGAGCTTCAGAGGAAGAGAGTTGAAGAAGGTGTTTTTGTGTATATAGGTCGACTTGGGGGAAAATAGGTCTAGGGTTTTGTTATTTCTTCCCGGGTTGATTTGTCTAGGATTTGGGGTTTTAGAGGGCCACATCGATTTCTTTTTTTTTTTCTTTTAGAGGGCCACATCGATTTATTTATTTTTGGGTTTTTCTATTATATACCCTTGTGTTTTTTTAAAATTCTATAATATACCCATAATGTTTTTTTATTCTACACTTTACCCCTATGTTTTTTAAGTTTTCTCACATAAGCACTCTACGTTAAATGAACGTAACGTTTACCGTTATCTCTTTGCATTCTTTGGGCTTCCTCTTCAACCCTCCCACTGCCAGCCACACCTTCCCCCCCTCCCCTCCCCCCCGCAACCACCATGACCGCCGCCAGCCTAATCCTCCACCCCCGTAACCACCATGACCCCCGCAACCACCAATGTTGTTATAAAAATCAACCCGCATTCAACGGGGGAGGCGGTGGGAGCAACGGGAAATCGAAGGGGGGAGGAGGGGGGGTGGGGGCAACGGAAAATCGAAGGGGATGGGGCGGGGCTGCGGGAAATCGAAGGGGATGGGGTGGGGGCCGTTGGGCAGGGGGAGGGGGTGGCGTATAGGAGATGGGGAGGGGGTTGGAAGCTGCGGCGGTAGATGGGGGCTGGGGTGGAGGGGATGGGGAAGTTTGGATGGGAATTCAAAAATGTTTAACGTCCGTTTTCATTTATACACACTAGGGGTACTATGTAGAAAACTTAAAAAACACAGGGGTATAGTGTAGAATAAAAAAATATTAGGGGTACATTATAGAATTTTAAAAAACACAGGGGTATATCATAGATTTTAAAAATCTTGGCCTCCTTGGCTGGAAAAAGTCTAATTTCTTCAGAATATAGAGTATTTTCGACCCTTTCCTTAGATTTTAGTGTTATTATCTTCTATACTAGGTTTTGGACCCGTGTCTAATGCACGGGGACTTTTTAGTATAATAAGAATGTTTATTTATACATCAGCTACATTAAAAACATATAAATGATTCTTTACGTCTATTAGATCAAAAACTTTTTGTTTAATAAAAATAAATTATAACGTCGTTTAGTAGATATATGATACTCATATGTTTTGGAAAATGTTTTTTTTTTAGGGCAAAGCATAATTTATTAAGAAGTTATAACATAGTTAGAAGCAATTACATCATCTAAAGCATTTCGATAACAGCCAACCCAAACTCTTGTGGAATTATCCATAGGTTGAAGGTGAGCCATTTCATGAGCAACTATATTAGCTTTCCTAAAAACATGAACAAAAGAATCCGTTTCAATATAAACAGCAATAGCTAAAACGTCTATAACAACAAAACCACATAAGACCCATCACATTGCTTCATTTGGATAACTTTTACCACTTAAAGAGAATCCACATTCCACCACAATGGATCTAACATTACATTGCAGAGCTATTTTTAGGTTAAGAACAATAATTTTTACTTTTGTAATGCTGGCATTTCACTCATTCTTCAACTGCTGATAGCTTGCACGCACAACATTCCCTTGATGGTCTAGAATCACCACATCCAAATCAACCCCCACGATCTCCAAAAACAACCCCATCCACATTCACCTTCAAGAACCCAACAGCAGGGAGACTCCACGCAGCAGCAACATGCTGCATTCTCGTTGGAAGGGATCAGACTTACTACACAAACGCCACAAGAAGACTTTCACCTTAGGAGGAACATTGGAATTCCATATTTTCTTCCATACTTCTGGTACATTAGAACAGCCAAAAACATCTCGCTCTGAGTTCTTAAAATAATTAAAAAAATGATGGCTTGATTTAACATACTACGTACCAGTTTTGGTGTAGCCCCACATAAAGACATCATCTAAGGGTTGAAATGGCAGAGGTAAATTAAGGATATCAATTGCCTCAAAAGGGAGAAAATTTGCATGAACTTGGTCTTCATCCCAGTAACTGGTGAGGGGCTCAATTAACTTAGAAACCCTCTCCACATTACATTCTTTTTTTTTTTTCCTTCTAAATGGCCTTAAAGTATTATACTTCCTCTGTCTTTCTCACAAGTTTGTACTATTAGGCAATTTTTACTCGTGACTCAAGAAATGGCTACAAAAAATTGGTCATGAATGAGAAGTGGTCTCGGGAGATACAAACCCACCATGGTTTCGGACCCGTGCATATTTAGTACAATAAGTGGTTGTTTGGTATATACAGGACATAATGTAGGCAATAGAAATTCCCATGATTTTCTAATTTTGGTAGTTGTTTGGTTAATATAAAATGGGGAAAATGGGGGCAATGAAAGTTTTTGGGAAATTAAAATTCACACAAACCTGTGGGAATTTATTCACCCACCCCCTTGGTCATTCAAAATTCCCACATCAATTAATGGAATTACAAATTCCTTGATCTCAATTAAACACATTTAGTCCATCTCCTAGGAATTTCCTATGAAATGAAACTCCCAATGGGAATTAAATTCCCTTGTATACCAAACAACCACTAAGAATATTTATATATCAACTAAATTGAAAAAATATAAACGAGTCTTTATGTCTACTTGATAAAAAACTTTTTATTTAATAACATATACCTTTATATTTATATTAATAATAATGTTGCATTATTTAGCAAATAATGATACACATGTGTTTTGGAGGACTTTTTTTAGGGCAAAACATAATTTATTAAAAAGCTATAATATAGTCAGAAGCAATTACATCATCTACATCACTCGGATAATAGCCCACCACCCAAATTTTTGTGGAATAATCCATAGGTTGAAAGTAAGCCATTTCAACTATATTAGATTTCCTAAAAAACATGAACATCCAAAACCATTTCAAAATCAAACAACAATAGTTAAAACCTCTATAATAACAAAACCAAATAAGACCCATCACATTGCTTCATCTTGAATATTTTTACCACTTGAAGAGAATCACTTTCCACCACAGTGGATCTAGCATTACATTGGAGAGCTATTTTCAGGCCAAGAACAATAGATTTTCCTTCTCTAATGTTGGCATTCTATTCATTCTTCAGTTGCTAATAGCCTGCATACACCACATTCCCTTTATGGTCTCGAATCACTACACCCAAATCTACCTCAGCATGAACTTGGTCTTCATCCCTGTAACCAGTGAAGGGGTCAATTAACTTAGAAGCCCTCTCCACAATACATTCTTCTTTTTTTCCTTCGAAATGGCCTTATAGTATTAGACTTCCCTTGTTCTTTCTCACAAATTTGTATTATTAGACAATTTTTACTCGTGTATCTAGAAATGGCTACATAAAATTGGCCATGATGTATATAGTGTTTCAGTAGAACGAAACATCTAATGGTATTCAAGATTTCAATGAAGTAGATTTCCATGCACATTTAAGTTGTAGTTTTTCTTGGAAATTGCATTTAAACTTAAATACACTCTATTAATTCCCCGGCTTATTCGGACAACACATGATCATTCTCCACAATCTCATGTGTCGAAGTAAGAGTAACCCTCATTTGAAAACAATTTGGTTCTCTAAATTATCCTATATGAACGGCTGAATATGGTATCCCTCTTTATTGTCTAATACCCATGTGATATATGGTCACAAATCATATTATTACATTGTAGCAGAGAATTATAAGATAAACAACTAACTCTTTTCCAATAACAGATTAAACATTACATCGTATTTACCCCCTACGACTTAACGTCAGTGACATATTATTCATGATAATGCTCCTAATCTTGTGGTCATAAGTGGTCATAGCTCTAGATGAGAATTTATATTTTAAACATTATCGATTGTTATATATATTATTGAAAATGTAGATACGATAAGAGCTAGGTAGTTAGGTGATTTTATCTGGATGAGAGATAGTGGTGGACCATTTAATATAATTTTTTTTTTATTAGCGGGTCATGTTAAATTATAAGATGGTAAATATTAATTTGGATTGGATGAAAACGAAAAGGTATAAAAGGTATTATGGGATAGAGATAGTTTCTTATTGTTCAAAATTATCTAATACTTTTTCAAAACTCGTTCAACTTTTACATTGTATTTTTCATGCTCATTTCAAATATAAATATCCTCCATTAAAAAATTACATAATAAATTATTACACTTTACCCAAAAACCGGATTAGTCTTACTTGATGAATGACATAATGAAGCTCCAAGAACTCAAAATATTAATTTAAGTTATAAATATCATCTCAAACATCCCCATTTAAATCGTAAACAACAATTCCATAACAAATAGAAAAAAAATTATAAAAAAACTCATTTTTTTCCGAATAGAGGCATAGATTATACTTAAGTTAGAAGTCCATCAAAATGGTTACATTGGTAGAGAGTCCAACTGGTGGGACCAAGTGGGAGCTTGGTGTGGCGACAAATGCCAAGCTACTCGGTGTTGAGTCCAGCAAGGCAGCAAATTAGCAATCTTGTGAAGCAAATATCAATTTGTATATATCCTGGTTTAACGATTATGAAAACGAAAAGGTATAAAAGGTATTTGTGCATTCTTACTTGATATGCAAAACGATTACCCTATTAAAAGGTAGAATATAAATATGATAATTTGCTTCCTTTTAGTAATCTTAAACTCTATATGATGTATAATCCTTACCCAAACAAAGTCATCATTTCTTATGTAATCTTCAAAGTCCACACTTTTCCTTACTCTAATTTGCATATATTTCCTTCGGCTAATCCAATGCCCATAAAAATAAAAACCTAGAAAAAGGCAATTGGAATTCAGCAAAACATAACAAACAACATCTAAATTTAAATTGGCAATGATTTAGGATTGATTAGATACATAGAGATTTGCTGATATTTATTGAACCAATCACTTCCTATAATTACGACAATTCCCTATAAATTTAAATTGGCAATGTTGCTACTTGTCTAATACATATGCCTTACACACGTGGCCAAAAATTGATTTTAATTGACATGTGGAATTAAAGCTCTTGCCTACTGACACCTAAGCAAATTTCTCTAGCTTTAAATAATAGAATGATATATATGCTTAAAATAACATTTGATATCTAAACTCCTTTGATAAAAAAAAATTGACGTTGAAACAACAAATTATTCTATTAACTAAAAATTGAATAATTGTGTTAGCCAACAAAAAATTGAATTGTGTGATATTATTTGGAAATGGGGTTTGATATTGTCGTAAATTAGTAATGTTCCATCTCAGAATCCAAATTTTTATAGGAATTTCCATCTTCAATTGAACTTTACATATAGAATGAGAGGAAATTGAGTTGATGGAACTTTCTGTGTAAGATGATTGTAACTTATCAATAGTGTAAAATGATTGTAGCTTATTATATACTATCTGATGATAGTACTTTATCTAATTGTATTATATTTATTTTCATTTTATTAAATAGTGTTATATTATGCCAATGTTAAAGTTCTTATATAAACTTTTATTAATTAGTGTATATGAAAGCATATTATATTTTGTAATTGTAAAATCATTCAATTATATAAATAAATTGGAAACGAATTGGAAACCAACTGATCAATCTCATCCATTATAATATTTATGTAGTTTCCTGACATGTCATATAGCAAATCAATTAAACAAATTAACAATTGGAAACCAATTAATCAATCTCATCCATTATCTCTCTATCCCTCACCATTTAAACGAATTGGAAACCAATTCCCACTATTATTTCTCTTTCTTGCTCACCATTTTCTCACTCACCTCTCTTCTCAAGTGAAACGAAACTTTCACTTATATTTGAAATCCTAAAAATTACAAAAAATGAAAGAAATCAACTCAATATCGACATGCATGAATATGATGCACCAATTTTCGAGCAAATCATCATGTTATAATGGTTAGAAGTTAGGCGAAAATTTATGGTTTTTCATCATGCATGGAGTTCCATTGAGCCGTTGTGATTGTTGATGTCGTTTATCTGATGTTGCTTCTTGTCTCTTGTGTATGTGTTTTGTGTTTGTCAGCTTATCAATTCATTTTTCCTTCTTTTTGCTAAAAGAAATCATGGTAATTAGCTTCTCTTTTCTTATGGGTGGTATAACAATTCACAAGTGATGTGCTACCTACAGTTGGGTTTATTATATATAGTAGTAGTTTTTAAGCGTTTTATTACGTTTATTATATATAAGAAATCAATCTTTGACACCCAAAAATCACGGGACAAATCTTCAATTTTTGGAACATCTAAAATGGAAATGATTAGGAGTGATTTTGTTTATCTTTTGCAATAATATTGCTAAAGCTTAAATTATGGATTTATTTTTGGAAGTGAATAATTTGTTTTCCTTAAAGTCATCGGTTTTTTGAAATTGTATGTGATTGAATGATTTATGCAATCAAATGCTTATTCTGTCCTATTTGATGGTGCAATATTATAGTTTAATACAAATTTCATAATGTCATAATATTAATTGCCAAATTTACATTCCTAATTAACGCAAATCACGGTTTTCTTTCTTAAACACCAAAATTTTCTAAACAATGTATTTACATAACCGGTTTAATTAGTGTATGATTTGTTGCCTAAAATGTTAGATGATGGATTGAAGGAATTGAGTAACGCCTAAAAATATGCTCTAATAGTGAGAGGTTTGAAGAATCATGACATGTGGCAAATGTATGAAATGCAATAAGAAACTGAGGAGCAATGTGAGGCTTTGAAGTTTAATGGGTTGACACGTAGGACGATTTTTTTTCTTGCTTTAATATTATATATGATTGCTTTCTTTAGTTCAGTTCTCTCCGTTTGTGAGAGTTTTTGTCCCCCTTCTTGGTGGTTGCTTCTCATCTTTGTATGAGTTTTCTTATTTTCATGGTGTCAATAATTTGGAAGATGGTATGGATCCATGAGGGTTTAGGTTTTTTCAGCAATTCGTCACAGGGAACAATTATATCACATAATCAGATTGTGAAGTTCTCTACTTGGAAAGATCCAAAGACATCGAAGTACACTGCTCGCATCAAGCTTGAAGCGGTGGAATTGGAATTGTGCTCGAGTATGCTTAAAAATAATTGGTTCCATTGTGAAAATTATTGCAATTTGCTAAATCTGCATTTTTCATATCCTTATTATCATTGTATGTGTCATTTGGCTTATTATTAATGATATATTTTCTTCCCTTTGAAAAAAAAAAAAGACTACTACACAATAAATCATTTTGTTAAAAAAAAACTTTGTTTATCATAAAAAATATTTGTAGATGCATAATTTTGGGTATTAATATTAATATTTAATTATCTAGCTACCTCTTTTTTTATTTGTTGTACAAGAGGTCTTGGCACAGTTGCCATCATACAACTTTGAACCTCAATGTTTCTAATTGTGTATGAGTATAGACTATACTATTATGGAACTATATAACGAGATGAATCTACACATACATGACTATTTGTTTTTTGTATGTATAAATAATATAACAAGGTCAAGTAAAACTTGAAAACAAGTTTTAAAAGTCAACTAGTTTGTAGGTCCGAGCGATGTCCCAGGTACTTTGTCTGGGCTATCAACTATGCCTTTTCTTTTCTTAAATATAGCCAAAGTATTCAATGGTTTTTTCAGATTGGTAAGTTGAATGACCTTTGGGCTGCTCTCGCACAGGGCTTGGCCTAGAAGCTCAAAGGAGGGAGATGGTAAAGGAAATCCTCCTCCAAGTGCCCATCACTTGGTAAGATTCGAACCCCTTGAACTTGAGGTCATGAGGTAAAATCCCACCAAGTGAGCCAAGTCAATCTTGGTAAAAAAATATTTATTAGTTGGGTGTAGACTTTAATTGCAAAAATATGATGAGCTTGGTGGTAGAATGATATTTTAAATAGATGGTCAGAGGATCGAAACAGATTGCACAGCTTTTGGGTTATATATATATAATGTTATTTGTACCAAATTCACTTTCACCTAAGTTACCCTTTTCCAAAATGTTAACACACATATGATATATATTTTTACTATTTCTGATTATGCACCTACTATTTTTTATTCTTTTTGTATGTTTATATTAAGAGTAGCTCTTTACAAATTAAGATCCCCGAATTTCTCCTTCCCCTACTCGCTAGGGATCTTCATCTTACCTTAAAAAAAAGTTAACATATATAATGGTATTACTTCTATGCATATTAGGAATGCTTCCTCACGGTTCAACTATGACCATATTGTATAGTGGACTCCATATATGTTCATCAAATCTTTTTCTTTTTTTCTCAAACTTATTTTCTAACATCAATATGAGTTTCATATCCATAATATTCTAGCTTGAATTTTAATCCTGGCTTGAAGCTGGTCCCCGTCCTTGGTATTCATATCTTAAATCTGTCCGATATTGCGTCTCTTTATAGCAATATCGCAGCATCTTTTGAAGGCCCTCTTCAGCAACCCAAGTAGCATATTTGGACCAGTAGCATTTATAGCAGATTAGCAGTATCCTTGGCTTTTGTACCACTTAGCTGAAGCTCTACGTTGGCCTTTGATCAAACTAATCATTTTCAGGCCCAAATCACGCTCCTATACCATAGTCCATTCTTTTGGACCACTTTTTGAATTCGACATGGTCAGGCTAATAGTGGGTTACCTTTTTTGTTGAAAAGGATGAAGCATAGATTAGCTAGTAGCAAAGTGTATAAATTACAAGCTGGTTGAAAGTTATATAGCAAATTAAATAAGCTTTCACAATAACTAACTAGTACCGTTTCTCTTCAAAGATATCGGGTTACCTTATATAGGCTGGCTCATGTTGGATTTTGGGGGTTGCGGAAATCAATTAAAGGCTGGTGTACCAATTGATGAACAAGCATAGGAGAGAAGAGACTGGAGAGAGAGAAGTGGGAATAGGTAAATCTAAACCATACTTATCAATTATCATTTCTCTATTAAAAAAGCAATGGTCCAAATTTTTGGTCTTACACTGACCCTTTCTAATAAAAGCTCTGCCAATAAATGAAAGATTATGTCCAATACAACATATTTTATCTTGACCTCATGTCAAATAGGTTAAGTTGGCTAGGTTCATGTTCAAGTCGGAAAAAATTGGTTGAAATCTGCAACTCAAATCCCAAATAATTAATGGGGTGAAAAACTTAATCCTAATCGATCTATTTATTAAATTTAATAAAAAAATTCTGAAAATTAAATGAACAAATTTACTACAAAGAGTATCTATATTTTTAGAGTTTTTAGAAATAATAATTGTTATCTACCTTCAACCAAATTTTATACTTTATCAGTATTTTCTCCGCTCTTATTTAATCTCAACACTTCCAATTTCACGCTTACCAATGCACAAATTATCTTTAGTTATATTTTGGTAAAAATTATAAAAATTAGATATTATTATAGGATACATTGAGACGAATCAAACAAAATCCTCATGACTATATTTCTCCATACATATGAAATACAAAAGCTAGTTATATGAGTGATTGTAGATAATGCCAAAACTGGAACTGTTACAATAAAATGGAAGCGGAGGAAGTAAGTTTTTGAGAATTACTAAACGTAGAAGTATAAACGAGTTAAAAGGGTTGAAAATAAGCTATTTTTGGGTTACAAATATGTCAACTCAAAGAGTTAACCATGGGTCGAAAAATCTTAATCCTAACCTGCTTATTTAGGATTAAGTTCCGGTAGAGTTGTCGGATCAACTTTTATCAAACCCTAACCTTTCTATACTCTATTTCTATCATGATCCTTACTACACATCCACAGACCACACGTATTCAGACAGAATGAAGCAGGACCTCCAAGAAAAATACTTGAGAGATCAGAAAGAGCACTTAACAGAAGCATTGAATGCAAAAAAAGCTAATTAATGGCTCTAGAACCCAAAAAATGCGAGCCATTAAATGAGAAAGCAACATAGCTATTAATAGAAGACACAGGTTCTTTTACTGCGAAAAACTGTTACACTACTTTCCAACAATAACACTGTAATAATGCATGTAACACTAGCAGCAGTACTCCACTGCGAGGAAGTAATAACAATAGAGTACAGACAATAGAGCAAATTCTCTGTGCCTGTGTTTTCAATTTTCTTTGGCATTATTTCCTGTTTTGGAATGTGTTTGAATTTTTGCTTCTCCCAACTTTAATTAATTCTTGTAACTTATTCCCTCTTTTATGTAAGCTACTATACCTCTTGTTATCATGCATGTTATATGTCATTCTTAATGATTAATTTACTCCATTGGTAGAAAAAGAATCCATGTGCGTGGAAGCTTGATCTTGCACTAGATTGCTCACAAGTCACAATGTAATTGTGTATTGTTTGTATATGAATATATAACTTCTCTTTTCCCAATATTGCAATATAGGTTGATAGGGAGAAAAGTGAGCAATTTTCAACTATTGATGTAGATGCATGGTAGATAGTAGATACTAGATTGTTTAGGGACAATTGATTTAGATTTCTCTACGACACATGAGCCGAAATCTAAATTACGCTATTTTTCTTCTAATTTCTCTTTGGCTGGATGATTCCATCAAGTTGGGGAGTATGTTTTATAATCAGATTTGATCATCATTATCATAGCTACAATAAAGAGAAAACTTATTAGATTTGGTTTGTTTTCTCAAAATACGTGCTGAAGATGTTGTGTGACTTTTGATTAATGAAATTAATCTTTTCTTTTAAAAATTCCCTCAGGTTGATGTTATATATTAAGACTATCAGACTTTATTATATTGATCAAATAGATATCAAAAATTTGATTTTTGTCGCATTCCTACCTTCAATTTGTTATTGTTAATCATTTTAAGAGAATTCATACTTTCTCCATTATTTTTACACGACACCCCTATTCGGAACTTACTAGTTGACTCATGACATTCTGCCAAACATTACATTTAAAGGGGAATGTAAATGAATTTGACGTTTGCTAATCTCCCCTCAGCTTCAAAGTTTTCTTTGGCATGTGTTTCATATTGCTCTCCCTCTTATGTTACTCTGTTTCAAAGAACGATAACCGATATTTGCATTTGTCCTTTCTGCAACGATTCCACAAAATATGATCATGTTCCTTTCGATATGTCCCGTTTTTCAATTGTTATATATAATGACATCGGAAATTTCGTTGATGGTTTAATTATAATCTTGTGTGCACTAACTTACCCTAATTCATTTCTATTTCGACTATTCTAACTAGTCATGTTTGTCTAGATTAATCTCGTGGTACATTCGAAATGAGAAGAAGCTTGAATGGTTTAGATATTATCTATAGGTAAAAAATTTATATGGACTTGGTCCACACTAAATTAGTGTGGACCTAATGCTAATTCATGTGATTTATGGAAAAAAAAGATCACTATATAAAAAAAACTAGATATAAAAGATGAGTAGATATAGATTGTGAAGTTTGACTATGTGAAAAAAAAAGGTTACTATGTCACAAAGTGAAAATTTCATCATGATAACTAATGTGAGAAAGAGTGACTATATTAAAAAAAACAGTCACTATGGTAGATATTAACTGTATAATATAATTTAAGATTTTAAATAGGTTACTATATGGAGAAAAAGGGTCATTATGTTAAATAAGTGGCTTTGGTCCACAATATTGTCGACCAGGTCCACGCAAGACTAACTCTATCTATAGGGCCTATTTTTTCTTTAAATAAATGAATTTTCCGCATTGCCTTAAATAACAAATTTTTTGCATGATATAATTGTATCCATCAATCAACTCTATACATATATAATTCTTCTACCGTGGTCGATTGAAAACCTCTTGCTCCCTCATTCAGCAAGTCGAACTTCAATGTTGGCTTAGTCTAATCCTCTTCAGCAACAACATGTTTTGTTATTTACATTAACCAGGGTTCTCTTTTAAATGGTTGCTTCTACATTTAATTTCCCTATCGTTATTTGCCGCCCATATTTACTAAAAATCGCCCGTATTTTTCCCTTTAAATGCCACCCATACCCCTCCCCTTTCACCCCACTCTTACTCTCTCACCTCTCATCCAACCTCACTATACTCCTACTTTGTCACCCCTTTCTCTCACCTTTTGCGACACCACCACCACCGCCACCACCGGCGACACCACCGGCACCACCGACGACACCACCGGAGATATACTCCGAGCACACCACCGGCAGACCACCATCACTGTAACCAAACTTGCGCACCACCACCACCGCAGACAACCACCACTACCGGAGCACCACCTCATCGTCGCGGATCACCACTGTCACAGCAACACCGGAGCACCACAATGTCCGACGAAGAACTGTCAACGCCTCCCGCAGCACCGCAATGGAATGTGGTTAGTTTTCAAATTTTTTTTTTCCGCCACCAACTCACGGTAACAAAGTGCTTTCTCGTTTCCTCCATAGAGGAAACGAAGCAGATCTTCGTTTCCTCTATGGAGGAAACGAAAAAGCACTTTGTTTCCTTGCTGATAAACGATTTTTTTTTTAATGCACATTAATATTAGTTTTCTGATTAGCATTGTTTTGAAAATCTGTTAGTGTTGATTTGTTATTAGGTTGTGTAATTATAAGCTTTAAATGAATATGTTTGCGTATTATTGGAATTATTATGATAATTAGCTGTTAGCAAATAATAGTCGTTTAGGTTGTTAATATGGATATTTAGTTAATATTAATAGTTGTGATTATATAGATTAATAGTCTAATGTTAAAATGTTTTAGGTTTATTTGTCGGATTTTGGGGGTGATTATATAGATTATAATCACATGTTCTATAATGAAACGCTTTGGGCTGATAAAAAGGAATTACAAGCTTGGCTTAAAACAAGGGCACGTGAAATTGGATTTGGTATGGTAATTTCGTCAAATCATAGAACTGAGGCTAGTGGTCGAGAGTATGTTTACATGAAATGCAATCGAGGTGAAAGATATCGGGGTGAAGGTAGGGATCTTAGCGTAGCAGAACGTGTAGCTAGGGCTGCACACCGGTCCAGAACCGGACCGGACCGGAACCGGCTGGACCGGTGGACCGGTTTAGTAGTTTTACGCAGACCTGGACCGGACCGGTTAGGATTCCGGTCTAGACCGGACCGGACCTGCTTTTTCCGGTCCGGTCCAGGTCTGGACCGGTTGGACTTGTTTTGCTTTTAGGGTTTATTCCTAATTCAAAAAAAAAAACCTGTTTTGTTTCTAGAAATTCCCATAGCTTGAAAATCACCAAGCAATAACTAAAAAGACAGTCAACAATGGCAGAAAAATATAAGTAAATCACCAACAATGTTAATATTTACCGATCTACAATGTCTACCTAGAGCAGCTCGTAATTCAGAGTCAAGAACATGTAATAAATCTAAATCAAACCCAAACTTGCCTCATCCTATCCAATCTATATAATTATTCTCATGTAAGGTGGAGACCAAGTGGAAAAGATCAGTAAATCATCACCACCAAACTAATATAATAGAGCAGCGCACTCATCTCTCCATATTCCTTTAAAACAAATTAAACTCAAATGCCCAAAACTAATAAACCAATAGAAAAATTATCATAACCTGCAACTGCAAGTCCCTCGCGGAACCACACTTGTAGCTTGCCAATTGCCATCAGATCCAGTCTTGCTGCTGACCGGTGAGATCATTCTTCAAGAAAGATAATTATTGTAGAAGACAGAGAACGAAGAGAAGGTGAGGAGTGAGGACTGAGGCGTGCGGCTGCTAGGGTTAGAATGAGTAAGACTGTAAGAGTTACTCATGTTTTACAACTCAGTAAATAATTTATTTTTTTTAAAAAAAACCGGGTCAACCGGTCCGGACCGGTTTCCCCCGGTTTTTACCCGGACCGGACCGGTTACCCGGTTTGCACTTTTCCTTTGGACCGAGGACCGGACCGGAATCCTAGGTCCGGTCCGGTCCGGTCCAAAATCCGGTCCGGTCCGGACCGGTTTGTGTGCAGCCCTACGTGTAGCTACGAAAACAAAAGCATGTGGATGTAGAGCGGGAGTTAAGATAATGTTTTTGGATTACCCTAATCAAACAGGATGGGTGATCAAAGCAGAGCCAGGGATAAGTGGCATGCACAATCACGAGTTTATTCATTATCGTGAGGGCCACCGACCCATGAGCGGCCTAAGTCCGGCGGCTAAGGTTTTCGCTCGTGATATGATTAAGTCGCACGTTAGGCCTGCCAGCATCATGAAAGCCGTTAATGAGAAATTTCCCGATGATCATCCAAATATGAGACACTTATACAACCTGAAGGAAAAGGATAGAAGGGAAGCAATGGATGGTAGAGACGTGATGCAACAATTCCTCCACCTTGCTCGAGAGCATAACTACCTTCATTGGATAAGACAAGACGATGAGACAAATGTAATGACACAGGCGTTTATGGTGCGCCCTCGGTCGGCAGATATTCTCCGTACTTATCCGCATGTTGTTGGTATGGATGCTACGTACAAAACCAACAAGTATAACATGCCTTTTCTAGAGCTCATTGGGATGACACCATGTAACAAGAACTTTATTGTTGGTTATGCTCTGATGGCCAACGAAACAACTGATAGTTACAATTGGGTGTTGGATAAGTTTAGGTTGCTTATCGGGGTGAATTGTGTCCCTGTTACACTCATAACTGATCGTGATTTGGGTCTTATGAAAGCGGTTCGTGAAGTGTTTCCTAACTCTGCACATTTGTTATGTAGATGGCATATCAACAAAGATGTGCAGAGTAGAGTGAATCTCATCATGGGAAACCCCGATGCTGGTCCGAGATTCTTGAAGCGAAGTTGGTATAAGATAATTGACTCCACCTCCGAGATGGGTTATGACTTAATAAGTTACAACAAAATTCTTAACTTATAATACGAAATGCATACATAGTGTGTGTTTGTAGTGTTGGCCCGTGCCGGATCCATGATGTCCTCAGCGAGAAGGATAGGATGAGAATATGCAGAATACCAGTCCATGTAGTCCGATGAACAATCTCCTGGCCGACCAGCACGTCTCAATTGCGAAACATTGAGACCACCTAAATATGGCGTGAAGCGCTGCCATGATGACTCAGCTGTTGTTATGTCGTGCTCAACCTCATACTTCTTCGTGTTTGTCGGTCTGTATGCATATACGGGTTCAGGAATCGCAGAAGGAATAACCTGAACATAACCCAACTGTCGTAGTACACGATCTGGGTTGTATGGCTCAACAATATCTCGGTAGCGTATGCAACCGACATACAACGTCCTCGGAACCGTCCTAGCCGGATCATCCCCGTATGGCATCCAAATGACCTGAAAATAGGAAACACAATTAATTTGATTAGTTTAATGTACTACTAATATACGACTACATTAATAAGCAAATTAAATGGCGTACCTCTGAAAGCTGAAGGTTGTCCAATCGTCTACGTATCGACTGAAGTCGAACAGGATCCTTGCTGACAATGTGAACATCCCACTTTCTAGCCCGGGGATCGTGATCAGACACCGATAAACTATCTCTCTGAGGCCGGAAACATGGGAAGTACTCGTATATCCAAGCCTCTAAAAACGTGAGACACCCAGCAATCTGTTTCGCCGACTGCCTAGTCGCCACCCTAGCTGACGATATAGAAAAGCCAAAGTCGCTGATCCCCATGAATACCTATGTACTGAGTCAAGGTCATCCAACTCAATAATGTTATGGGGAGAGAGCCGGGTACCACTCTTATCAGTGAACAACGTACATCTAAGTGTGATGAGTAGAAAAGCGCGAATCTTCACATCAATGGGACGATCGGCACTCTTGCATCTGCTAAAGATCTCGCCAACACTGACACCCCCGTTCTTCCAAATAAGTGCTGGATCCTGAAATAGCTCATCCCGAGTAACATGGAGTAGCTCCTCAAACCGAACATACAAATCATCAGATGACAAAGCACCCCTCACTGTGTGACCATCAATAGGAACACGCATGATCTGCCAAACGTCATGCAACATGATCGTCATCTCCCCAAAAGGCAAGTGAAACATGTTCGTGTCCGGCTGCCAACGTTCTATAAACGCTGAAATCAGTGGGTAGTCAAGGTTCGAATACATAATAAACGGAAGATGGCTGATACAAGACACATCTACACACAGCTGCGACTGCGGATCGAAGTCCCAACTCTTCAAACTACTAAACACACTAGCACGATTATGACACAACATCACCGTATAAGTTCGCGGATCCTGGTAGATACGTGCGCTGATGTGAGCCGGGTAGCTAGGAATCACGCTACCGTCAATAGGGCCCCCAGGCATAGACTCCGTAACTCTCCATGAAGTATCACTAGCAGCCCTGGCCCTGCTCGAAGTCCGACTACGTGCGGAACCTGACGACTCCGACACAAATCTACCTCCTCTCTACCCTTCCTCACAGTGACGCGGGAAGTGGCCTCCTGTGGATCACCACTCAAAGCATTTTCCAACTCTTCCTCATCCCCGGTATCCCAACCCGGACTATGAGGCGCATCCTCAGGAATAGGATCCACCCTAACCTGCTCTTCTGCCCTCGCCCTCCTACTTGATCATTGATACCACGAGATCGAGTATGTCGTGGCCCAGATCCCTCAACACCCACACTCTCGCGGCCTACGTCCCTCGACTGAGCCTAATTATCAATTTTTTTTATTAATCACTATTTAATCATTTTAATTCAATATCTAGCACCTTCGTCGTTATTATATTATATTAACATTAATATAACTAAATTTGTCGCATACCATGCTACAATATTATTATAACTAATTAACATGCTAATTTTACTAAATATTAACATTAGCTAATTTTATGAATAATATCAACATTAGCGAATATTATAACATGTTAATATCACTAAATAATATTATTATTACTAATTAACATGATAATATCACTACTAACATAATCAAAAATTGCAACATAATATTATTCCAAAAAAACATGCAAAACATAATATTATTACTGATATTACAACAAAACATAATATTATTAAAATAAAAAATTGCAACAAAAAATCGAAATTCAAAAAAATAAGATGTATTTTTTCGTTTCCTCGGTCGAGGAAACGAAAAAGAATTCGGTTTCCCCAGCGGAGGAAACGAATATTCACATCGTTTCCTTGCTGAAGGAAACCAAAAAAAAAAAAATTCCGACATGGTGGTGGTTTTTTCCGGCAAATTAATAACTAAAACTGAACTGAGATGATGATTCGCCGGCATCTTTCGCCTTCTTCCTTGGCCCCATGTTTTTTCCGGCGGTTGTGTGGTGGTGCCGGCGGTGGTTGTGGATTCAGTGGTGGTGGCGTCGGTGGTGTTATCACGCAAGTGGTGGTGGCGTCGGTGGTGGTGTCGTCGTTGATGCGGTGGTGATGGTGGTTGCCACTTGCTTGGTGGTGGATCCGGTGGTGGTGGATGGGGTGAGGTGAGAGAAAGTGAGTGAGAGTAGGGGAGAGAGAGAGAGTGTGAGTGAGTGGAAGAGGGTGAGAGTGAGTGGAAGAGAGTGAGTGAGGATGTATATGTAAGGGTAGTTTAGGAATTTTCTAAAAAAAATATGGGCGATTTTTAGTAAATCCGGGCGGTAAATAGTAATGCCCTTTAATTTAGGCACCTTGTCTCAATTATTAGCTGAAGCATCGCCTTAAATAGAGGTCTTCGTCATGCCTTGCAAATTAGTATTTGTAATCTTGCGAATTGACGGTGATAATCTTGTTGTTCTTAACTTGATTCTTGAAAAGTTTGTCAATTCTTAAAGGATTGATATGTAGTAACTAAAATTTAAATTTCTATTTGTTTCTACCTAGAAACTAGTCAAAAGAGTGAAATGTAGTTGAGAGTCTGAAATCCCGAGAGGATTCAATCCTGAGTACTTGGTAACTGGAGATCCTGCAAAATATAATCAAACTGGCTCGGTTTTTTTTTTCCCAGGAACGCCCCTCCGACGCTCAAGTCAGTTGAGATTGAGGTAGAGAGAGAATGTGAGTAAATGTAGAGAGAGATGCCCTGGCTTTGGTGGGTTAGAATTGAATACATGTTCATTGATTAGACGGACTTCTTTTGTAGTGTTGGTGATTTCCCAAATAGGAAAACCTAATGGGGAACATCCCAACTTTTAGGAAATCTATCTCCCTTTTGCGGTAAAGTTCTTTACAGCCTGTAAAGGCTGATGGGCCCCTTGGGAGCATGCTCTTTTGACCTTTTGGGCGGGCTTTATAAAATATTATTTGACTAGATCATGGGTCCAAACTCTCTTAGTTGTTCTGAAAGTTCTTGTAATTGTCATTCAATTAGTACATACTTTACTTTTTTTTTTGACAGGAGGTACATACTTTACTTTCCTCAAAATGAGGTAATTCCTGTCTAGGAGGATTATCTAATATTGTAAGTATTTCTCATTATCTTATTCAACAAAACTAAGAGTGATTTTATTTTTGGCCCTTCTCTTCCAATTATTTTCCATGCATAATGTATTGCTAAAAATGGTATCAAATTAAAGAAGCAATGAAAGTTGGAGCAGAATGGGAAAGAGCCCCCACAATATATTTACCCTACAGGCTACACATACACACTGGAAGTATATTTTGTTTCATATTGTATAATGATGAAATATGATCCTGACTACCTTTATAATTCAATTTGCATCATGACAGCAACCATATTCACAAGCTTTTGGGAGACGCTCCATGAAATTGACATTTCAATAGATTAGCATTCTGCTACTTTTAAATATTTACCCAAGAAGATACTATATTGAAATTAATTGGGAAGGGTATAGAATAAACTGGTCATTTGATCGATGACCAATTGAAAGCTTACCCTGTAATCCTTCTTTTTTCTAGTTTTGAAAGTGACACAGAAGAAAATCTGCATTCTTTTTTGTAATTCCACTTTCGTTTGTTTTTTCTTCTGTCTTTTCTTAATTTTCACTTTCCTAAGGTATTTGAACTGAGTGGAACAATAGTTTTCTCCTTTTACACTTGTTTGTTAGAATTATTACTTCATAATTCACATGGTTGTTCCACCAAAGGCTGAATTTTTGGCGTGACTGGATCTTATAAATTAAGTACCTTAGGAAATAGGCAAATACTACCAAAAATTTTATTCTAATATTTATTTGAATTACTTTTTTTTTGAGGAATAATAATTGAATTACTTTTGTCTTTTTTTTGTTTTTGAAAGGACACGTGTTGTAGTAATATAGGAGTATTAAGTGAGGGACAGAGTGTCGTTTAGTACGTAAGAATAAGCAACTTCGTGGGGGAACATGACACTCATAATGTTGCTCAATACCAAAAGGCATAAATCTAACAAAGTGGTGAGCCACCCAATTCCCGTCCCTTATAACGTGAGACAAAGCTACAACATCAAAGTTTCTACTAAAAAATAAAACATCTTCCATAATTGCATCAAAATCAGACAAGAAGAAGGCTCCCTTAGAGAGGCGAGAAATCAAGGTTGAACAATCCGTTTCAAAGATAACGTGGCTGAGATTATGGGCTTTGGCCAACTTGACCGCAAAACATAGAGCTTTTCCCTTGACTATTTCAGGCGACCACCACGCACGAACCCTCCGAGTGCCAGACCACAACACACTACCCCTGCAATCTTGAGCCACTACCCCATTCCCACCCAGCAGTCTCCCACCGTTGCATCAACATTCACCTTCACAACACCCTCAGGAGGTGTCAGCATTCACCTTCACGTGGCTGAATTACTCTTGTCTAGTTAATTGATTTTAACCATCGTTTTTTAATAAAATACCTTCATTATAATCAATTTACAATTTGCAACAAATATTGTTATTCAATAATAAAGGAGGTCATTTCAATTTTCCAAGAGTAGAATTTATAGCTACTTCAATTTTCCGGCAAGACAATTCAGGTTGCTTAATTTAATCTGCATAAAATTTCACATTTTATAAAACAAATTTCAACTTTTTTGGATTTTTGGTAGTGGTATTATACTGAAAGTTTCTTATAAATTAGTTATTATAATTAAAATATTTATTAGGTAATCAGTTTTAAAAAAATTATATATATTTGATAGTTTTTAACAAATTTACTTGAAAAAATGTATGGTCAAACTATCGCCTTGAGTACTACTGTATGTTTTTTAAAAAAAGAATGTCACTACTTATTTAGTAAGAAAGGAGTGGAAGAAGTGCAATGTAACCTACAGAATATCTATTACCTACCTCCTCTGTCGCAAAACTAGTAGACCACAACTTAATTTAGATTTTTTCCAATATATAATATCATATCTTTTTTAAAAATAGTAAGTTATAATTCGAACTCTGTATATTACCTTGAAGGATACCTTAATTTCATAGATATATTGATATGGGTGTAGTCTCTTCATCTTATTTTTTCTAAACTTTTCTTAATTAATCCTAATTTTATGAACTTCTCTAATTCTTTGTCTGTGACCTTAATAAACTTGCATATAATTTTTTGGTGCAAAAATAAACTCTTGTTTGTGATGAAACTCTCTTCACAAATTTGTGTACAAATCCATCCCTTAAGAGTTTTGTTAATAATATGTTGATATGTTCCATTCATAAATTACAAAATTGCCAGTTTGATCTTATCTAAATAAACATTGAATCTGCTTAATTTTAGTACTAGTTGACAGAACAAGCAGAAAAGACACTTGAAAGTTCAAGTATTGTTTGTCTGCTAAAGACTTAAGATGTACGAACCTGCGAATCTTACAAGTTGGTTCCTTTTGCCTCATATTCAATTTCATCTGCATTTGACATAATAGAAACAAAATATAACCACATTAATTTAGTATCAACAGTTTAAAATTATAATTGATTTCGGACAGCATATGTTACCTACCATGTTATATACTGTAAACTATATATGTATGATATTGTTTTTTTACAACAGTAAAATATAATTGTGATATAGTTTGTCTCTAGGCGCCATGACATTCATATGTTGCTAAGATTGAAATATACTGTACATCTATTAGATTTCGGAGCCAGCCGAAAGAAAACACTCATGCAGTCTTGCTTATTTGATGGAGGGAACACACGTATGGGAAGAGAACGTGATGATTGGATCATCTAATCTAATTTGTTTCTTGATCCAAGTCAAATGATTCATGATGGCTATGTTCATTTCAACTTATTAGCGTAAATCGTAACTTAAAATAAGTCGATTTCAGCAAAAATAAGTTAATAGAGCATGTTTTAGTTCATTTTAACAGAAATATAGTTAAGTTAATTAAGCAACGTAAATAAGATCAGTTCAGCAAATATCTCACCCATCGATTAACTCCACAAAAAGTTAACGGCTCACATAGCACCATCACTCCTATGCACTTATGAGTTATGCCTCAGTGGTTGGAGCCACATAAATTTATACCCAAGTTTGATAAAGAAAAGAAAGGAAGAGAGATGAGTTGCAAGGATAGAATGGCCATAAAGATGGAAAATTTTATATCTATGCTAATGTATATTAAAAGGCGTTCCTAAGTAAAGAACGATGTCACGTGGCGCTTTTCCTTAGGATGTTTAATTTATTCCATGTAATCCACATTTAATAAAAAAAAATAAGATATTGAATTGTATAAGATTCTATCATGTGACTTCCAGTTTATATACTAAAGTCGTCTTGACCACTAAACCACATGACATTTGATGTTATTATTTCAAAGTAAAATATTATTCAATAAAACTTTTTCTTACCCGGATATAGTCCGAGCCTAAAAACTAGTTATAAAGCCTAAAAACCATCATCAACGTCTTGTATAGTAACACGTAGAAGATAAGAAATAAAATTGATAACTACTATAGTTAATTATCAAAGACTCATAAAGAGACAACTATAAGATATGTTATTGATGATTAAGGGAAATTGAAAAGGTGTTATAAGGGGTTGGAACCAGTGGCGGATCCAGGAATTGGACCACGTGGGTTCGGAATAATTTTAATATAAATTTCAAATTAAATTTTTCTATTTGGAGTTACAGCTTTTTAAAGAAAAGGTAAACAAAATAAACTTTAAACAATTGTACTTAGCGAGGCTTTCATTCTTTATTACATCATTACAAAAAAAATATGGTAATTAATTTTCTTGTATTAATGAAAGACTATCAATTTTTAAACAAGCTACAGAGTTATACAAACTACAAATCGAGTATAACTATTAAGACTTTTTTCATTGAATTAACTTATCAATCAAGTGTTAAAAGTTAAAACTATATATATATATACACTTAACAACTAGCTAGCACAAACATGATGTATACAATCCCCTCAAAAAAAACATGATGTACATACAAAAAGATAATGGAGACTAACCAAATTCATTACCTTTTACTAAAATTTGTACTTTGTGGGAGGGAGAGATTTATAGATTAAAAGGAGAGCTTTAAAAATACAGGGAGGATAAGAAAAAAAGGAAGACCAAGGATATAATGCAGTAAGCCTAAAGGGAGGACCAAGAAAGGAAAAAGAGAAGATAAAAACACATTAGCCGAGGTTCAAACCTGCGACCATTGTGCGGAAGAACAAATAGTATCACGCATGCTTTACCGCTGAGTTACGATGCCTTCAGTGATATAACGCGTTGTGTTTTGTATATATTATATCTTTTTTTTTTGCCCAGTTTCCCTGTTTTTGTCCCGGATCCACGTGGGTTCAGTTGAACCCACTGAACCCACGCTGGATCCGCCACTGGTTGGAACCTCAAAAAATTTCCAACATAACTAATTTAATTGACATGGATACCTCGTATTAATCACATGAGTACTTCATGTATGTAACCGAGTGATAAATCGAATTTTAAAAGCCATCTTACGAATAAAATTGTCATATAATTTGAACTAAGCATGTCCTCGTGTCCACATAAAAGTAAATTTAGTAGCGTGCATACTACTCCCTCCGTTTCATTTAATTTACTCACTTCTGGGGGAGAACCAAGGAATAAGTACAAAAATATGAGAGAGAAACTGAAAAGGTGGAGAGAGAAACTGAAAAGTGAGAGAGATAAAGTAAAAAGTGGGTTAAAATATTAAAAAGTGGATGACATGGGTGGAAAAACGGGAGAAAGTAGATGTAACATGTTACCTAAAATAGAAAAAGCGGCAGTGTGTAGATTAATAAAAAAAGCAGGCCAAAAGGAAAGTGTGTAGATTAAAATGAAACGGAGGGAGTACTTAGTAGTAGCGTATGAGTATTATTGCAATGTACATTTTTCTCCAAAATTTAAATCATATTTTAACAATATAAATTACTTTTAGCCCCATCTTATTATTTATAGTATTGCATTCTGCCACGTGTTCTGTCTCAATTTAGGGCTAGTATGATTAGCTAATCAAGATGAGATCTTACAAAAAAAATTTATAATTTCTCATACAGTCATATTCAAGCAAAAGAACTGGGCAACATAAAAGTTTTTAAAAATGGTTATTGATGAAATGCTCCTCCACTTGTACTCTTTCAAGTTGAATATGCAATGTGTGTGCCACACCTAAGAAAAATAAGCTAAATAGTAAATACTTGTCAAATAATAGGATTTTAATAAGAAAGCTTCTTTTGATCTAAAAAGAAACAAGGGATAAGATCTTCTATAATTTACTCGTTGGATTGTGGAGAATGTAATCCCTTAAAGTCAATTGTGCCATTGCCAAAAGAGTAGTTTATTCCCAACTTTTGATGCCTTAGAACAGCTTTCCTTTTTATTGGAACTTTTCAAACCTTTTCCCACTCATCAATCAATTGTCACCCCTTTTAAAGTTCAAAAGATGTCCCATAATCTTAACCATGCAAAATTGCACATAATGTCAAAGTTAAGGAAACATCCAAACTCATTTTTGGCCATATATTCCCAAATTAATCCATACCCATCTTGGCCCATTGGTTTAGTATTTTCTAGAGCTGTAAACCTTAAATGCTGGTGTTGCATTAGAAACAATTCAAAATATGCATTGTCGATAATCTTACTTGTACTTCCCAGTAATTTTATGTATTTCCGTAAGTGCAATCAGTTTATTCATATATGCATTAACATCATCCTCATTACAACGCTTTATCAGTAACTCCATATATGCATTATTATCTATTAGTAACTCATTTCGATTAATTAGAAACTCATATCACACCATTTATTCGAGAATTTTTATTCACTCACAAAACCATGCAACTAGAGGCGATCATGGGCCGGACCGGGCCGGGTTCGGGCCGGACCGGTGCAAAAAAATTGCCCATTGGTCGGGGCAAAAAATTGTGCCCAAAGCCGTTATTTCGGACCATGTCGAGCGGGTTTTCGGGCCAAAATTTGGTCGGACCAAAAATTAGACTGAAAAGTCTTTTTTGGCTTGCCCAAAGCCCGCCCAAAACAAAGAGCCGGGCCGGGGGCCAAAAAATTTGTCCAAACCCACCCAAAAACCGGGCCGGGCCGGGCTGGAGTTGATCAGCTCTACATGCAACACTACCAACAACAAAAGGACAGAAATTTTGAAAGAAAAATATAGGAACTTGGAAGAGCTTAAAGACAAATTTAGAGTGAAAATGCAGATTAGATCATACAAGCACACTGATGAGCTGAAGAAACTCCATGAATTAATACAGTCAATAATGATAAAAATAGTTAGTACAACATTACAAACTACTACTTGATCATCACCCATTTGAACATCCAAAAAAAGAACTTTCTTTTGGTGGGAATAATTAAGAACAATAAGAAAAAAGTGCATCCCAAATCTCAGTAAAAACATCAACAATAACCTTATGATGATGAGGAGAATTAAGAGATAAAAAACATTGCAAAAGTTCCTCTAATTCTTTAGTTCCAAATATTTGCTTCTCAATTATCATCTCCACCATTGATGTCCTAAAATCATTGTAAGGATCACTTGAACTCTTCACTACTGCAAATGTATCCTTCACCTTTCCTTGCAATGGCACCACACCAACTTCTTCCTCCTCCACCACATTTTCTCTCCTTAACCTCGAACCCGGCTTCGGCCTCCGAGTGCGAGACCGAGGCCGGGTTCGAGTCCGGACCGACTTAGGCCGGTCCGAATCAGATGAAAGAGAGATTGATTTGGAAGAAAATGACATAGACTTTAAAGAAAACAAAGTCTCTGTTTCATTTTCTTCTCTTTCATCATCACTACTAAACCAATCACCAATATCAGTCTCATTTGAAGAAGAGTAGTTATTATAATGATTTGGGTATTCATTTTTCATCAAATTCTTCAAATGGGTATTTTCATTTTTGTTGTTTACCCTCTTTTTCTTCTTCTTTTTCTTCTTTTTTTGAGAAAACAGAGGATTTGCAGGGGATGCTGGAGGACATCTCCGGCCACCGGAATATTCCATCGCCGGCGATAAAAGAGAGTATTTTCCGGCGATTTTCCGGCGAGGAAAAGGGTTTCCGGTGATAATGCAATTTTCTCTAACCATTTGGTCAAAAGTTTCAGGGCATCTAGGCTTACAATACATCATTGAAGAAGATGATGATGATGGAATTTGTTTAAGTTTAATTACAGGGGAATAATTAGGATCTTCTTCTTCTTCTTCTAGTTGAGAAACTTCCATTAATGGGGTGTGGAGAAAGATTGTGTTTTGAGGGGTAAAGATTGGATTTTTATGATCAATAACTTCAGAAATATCTTGGGTTTTGCAAGAAGAAGTGAAGATTCTAGGGAGTTTTAGCTTGAATTTGTTCTCTTTTTCCATTTTTAGAGGAAGAGAGAAAAAGGTGAACTTTTTCTTTAGGGGAAGGAGAGGGGGGTGGTAAATGGAGGATCTTGTAGATTAAATAGAAGCTATAATAAGCTCTCTTTTTCAAATGTTTAAATAAATTGTTATTATTTAACAAGGTCAATTCCTTTATTTTTATTTTTTTTAGAGAAGGGCCAAACTAAATCCCCACAAAAAAATATATATAAAAAAATGTTTTTAGAGTTATGTGGAAAGTTCATTCATTATACACCCCATCATACACCCCATTCGCTGATGTGCATGGTATATCTAAGATTAATTTTTGCTCATTTGTTCATTTGGAATTCTCTTCTCTAGTACATTTTGCTTATTTTGATTATTTCATATGAACAATGAGAAAAAAAAAAATTTGGGTATACCATGCTCGAGGTATACCCGAGTGTATGATAAAATTTGTAAATATGGATCATTGGCGAGGTGCTTTCTTTGCTATTACTAAAATTGTATTAGTATTTCATTATCATTTCTTAGTCGGCGCGGTTTCCATCACCATCTTGAATTGAAAAAAATTCACCATTTTTTGTTTTATTCTTTATATTTTTATTGAAAGATGATGGTGACCTAGTAATAGAGTCTTTGTACTTTACCCTTTCATATGAAAAGAATTCTGTTATGTAGATATGTATAGTATAATAATTACAATTCCTACAATTTCTTATAATATTTGATGCTTGACTGGTTGTTGTTGTGGATTTATAATCACTAAAATATATTATATGTAGACAAACTATATCAATATTCAATATGGTTTATAATTGTGATGTCTCATAAGATTAGTTATTTTTACAAATCTTTCCATGATACTTGATGCATGACTAGACATAATTTTTATAGATCTAAGTGCACTTAGCTTATTTGTTAACAAATTAGTGATTTTAGAACAAATAACTAAATTACGTAGTCATCAAAATTATTTAAATTTCTGTAACAATAGTAAGAGTCAATAGTTGTTCTTATTACTAAACAAGATAATTTATGGAATATGCCTTTTTTCCGGATGACAATACTAATATATGTCATATTCTCCTCAAGTAGTCCATATATTAGTTTCAATTAATCAGCAAAACTTCATAACAAAATACATATGACAAAACACGAGTGAATTATCAAATTGAACCTTTCTTTTATTAATTTTTTTATATATGTATAAATTAATTTTCATGAGTAAACACCAATTTCATAACCTTAGTACTTGTGTTTTATTTGATTACAATTTTTCGATTTCAGCAAATGATTCCCTTGAAACACTTAATTTCAGCTAGATTGAAATGAATCTACTAGAGAATTGATCAATGATTTTAATCCTAAATACCTACTTCCTCGATTTCGTTTTAAATGTAACAAATGAATATTTTATATCTCACAAATAATACCCCTTTATTGCATTTAAAACGAAACGAAGGAAGTACTATATATTGTGAATAAGATTTTATTTGCTTAATTAAGTGGAATGAGCAAGCGTTTACTAAAGCAGAATGTAAGAGTATGATAAATTTACCAAAATATGAATCTTATCGTGATGATAATGTTTATGCATGCATGTAGCTAGTTATATAAGGATGATAATAATGTGATAATAACTTCCCATTATCTATAAGATTAGGAACACTAAATGAGCAAGATGCTTAAAAGTTAAAACCACGCACCAAGTATATATTATGATGTCGATTTGCACCAAAAAAAATAGAATCACAATTCTCTTCAATTTATTTTCTTCATTTCTTTTCACATTACAATATATAAGCTATTAAAGAATTGATCCTCAAACTATTTCCAACTTCTTCTCTTTATACGTCCACAAATAGTAATTCAGAAAATAGACCATCTATTTAACGAGAAAATCTCATTATATAAAATGTATCCATGGTGATACTATTGCATACCAATATATATATACTTGGCCTTGCCATAAAGGGCCAACAAACTTAACATGGTGGAAATATTAACATAGTGGAAATAAGGTAAGTGCTATGGAGTATGGACCAGGTGTTTAGGTGACTTTCAAAATTCAAACTGTTTATTAGTTAAACTACCCCTACATGCTTACAACACTCTAACGATGATAATATAGAGTATAAGTTTAATGATAAATGAGAGTAAAGCATGTAGCATATGATGCACAGAGCATATGTAACTGGCTTTAAAAGGTGCGGCATAATATTAATTTAATTCTACGACCTTAGGTCTCCAAGATAAATGGTACTGTACCTCAATTCATGAATAACTGTTGGTCCCTTTGTAGCTTCTATTCAAAACTAAAACACTTTATTGACAAGAATTATATAATTATATACTTATTAGTAAGTTTAATTTGTATTTTAAAGTAATTCATTTCTTAAATTTATATTTTTTTATTAAGTTCTTTTAGCTAAAAACGCTAGGTCAAGTTTGGTCTCAAAAGTATAAATATTTATATAGTACGGATATAAGGAGATATATAGATTCAAGACAATATTGTAAACGAGTTTCAATCTTAAATTTTACTACCTCCGTTTCATTTTAATTGTTACACTTTGACATTTTACACTATTAAGTTGCACTTTGACCCTCATTTGTGATTTATACATGAATAAAAACATAGTCATGTGGGATCTTGTTAGATTCGTCTTAGTATGTATTTTATTAATATGTACTTTTTATAATTTTTACAAATACAAAACTAGAGATATATATCCTCAAAGTTTTGCATTGGCATGAGTGAAAAGTGTAAGTGTAACCATTAAAAAGAAACGGAAAAGAAGGGAGTATAATTTTCACATTGTATCAATTAAACTAACTGATAATAATGTAATCCACTTAAGCACTAGTTATTTAAAAATGATGGGAGGAGGTCGCACACTGGATGTGCATCAATTTGCACTTATAAAAATAGTTTAACTCCACATTTGGTTTTTTCAAAGAATATCTATAAATTCTTAGCTTAAAATTTTGATTATGGTAGAATATAAACGGATATTATGTATGAGTTTATATCCTTCAGTTTGTAATAAGCTTGCATAAGCACTATTGTTTAGTTAGTTGTTTTTAGCTTATTTTCCTCTATTGTTAGTTTGTTATAACAAACTGGTATATAAATACCAACGCTGTAATGACAGAAGATCATTCATTCTGTTTCTCTCAATAACAAAACTGAAATTCTTTTTCTCTCTAATAATTTCTCATGGTATCAGAGCAGGTTAAACCTGTCCTGAATTACGTATCATCAAAGTACTTTGTTTGAGTTTATTGATTCTCAATCTCCTTCGATTTTCGATTTCTTACATCTTAGCGATTTTTCCGTATTAAAATTTCTTCTCAATTTTTGTGAAATACTTCATAAATTTCTTGAGAATCTGAAATTTTCTCAAGATTTCTTGAACATCCATCAATGGCGAAGTTTCGGAGAAAACTCAAACTCTTCTAATGGCGACAGCAATGTAAGTAACAATTACAACGATCCTTTCTATATTTCGAATTCTGATCAAACTATGAATAAGCTGGTAGCAATCAGTCTGAATTCTACGAATTTTGTTAGCTGGAAGAGAAATGTTAAGAGAGCTTTAGTAGCAAAGAATAAAATAGGTTTTCTGGATGGTTCAATTGCAAAACCTGAATCTAATGATAAGGATTTTAATCGATGGATTAGATGTGATTATCTAGTTACTTGTTGGCTAGTTAATTCAATGGAGCCTGAAATTGGTGAGAATTTTACTTTTGTGGAGAGTTCTACTCAATTATGGCATGAAGTTTGTGAGAGGTATGGACAGGTCAATGGACCGCAAATTTATCGGCTCAAGAAGGATTTGGAAAAGTCAAGCAAGAAAATATGTCAATTGTTGCATATTTTGGCAAGATGAAACGATTATGGGATGAATTACAAAATCTCGAAACTTTCCCGATTGTAGTTGTGGAGTCGTGTCTAAGTGTACTTGCAATTTCTTGAAGAAAATTGCAGATTTTCGAGCGAGAAGAGAAGCTTATGGAATTCTTGCTTGGTCTTAATGATGGCTATGATAATGTCATCACTAACATTCTTTCTTTGGATCCTTTACCTTCTATCAATCGAGCATTCTCTCTGGCTCAACAAATTGAGATGCAAAAACAAATCTCTACACATCAATTTTCAACCCATGAAGTGAGTGCTTTAGGCGTGCAAAGAATTCATGGAGTTAAGAGAGATTGGAGGAAGGAGAAACTTGAAAAAATGAATGCGAAATGTGATTACTGCAAGGGTAAAGGTCATACCAAGGACCAATGTTTCAAACTCATTGGTTTTCCCGACCGGTATCATAAGAAATTTGTGTCTAACAACACTTCGGCAAGTTGGTTGCACATGTAGCCGGCGACAACTCCTATGAGGATACTCCTTTGGAATATATGGGAGCCGGTCCTTCAATTGGATCATCTCGTAGCCGCCAACCATGTTGATACTAGCAGGCTGCATTCCATGTTTCGGGAGTTCTTAAATTCTCGTGCAAGAGGAAGCAAACTATTGGAGAATCTTCCAATAGTCAAACACATCTTGCTCGTGCTCACTTTGCGGTATTAATTCTATTCATTCTTGGATAGTTGATTCAGGTGCAACCGATCATATGGCTTTCGATGCAAGTTTATTTTCAAATAAAAGGAAACTTGAAAAAGCAATTAAAGTTGGATTACCCGATGGTAGATGTACTCATGTGATCGAGATAGGTGATGTGATTATCTCGTGCAAATATCACCTTATACAATGTGTTGTTGGTTCCTACTTTCAAGCATAACTTACTGTCTGTTGGACAATTGGCTGTTCACAAGTAAGATTGAGGTGAAATTTTCTTTGTCCGAATGTGTGTTTATTGCTTCAAATGGTAAGAAAATAACTCAAGGCACTAAAATTGGTGGTCTATATTACCTTAATATGTGTCATGTCACTCAGAATTCCAAAGCTTATTCCAATCTTTCCAAGACAACAAATAATTCTAAACTTTCCCTTGAACTCTTACATGCTAGACTTGGTCATTCTTCATTATCTAGAATGAAACACATTGCTCCTTCTCTATGTTCGCATATAGATAATTTCTTTTGTGAAGGTTGTGTTTTTGCTAAGCATCATAGAACTCCCTTTCCTAGAAGTGATTCTAGAGCCACTGAAATATTCTCTCTCATACATATTGACCTTTGGGGTCCTTATAGGATTAAAACTCTTCATGGAGCATCTTATTTCTTGACCATTCTTGATGATTTTAGTAGAACAACTTGGACTTTTCTCTTGCAAAACAAATTACAAGTTTATAAGACCATTGCCAATTTTCTTATTCAAGTTGAAACTCAATATGATAAGCATGTTAAAACTGTTAGATCTGATAATGGAACTGAAATCATCCAAGATCAATGTCTTAATTTGTTCTATAACAAAGGCATATTACATCAAAGAAGCATAGCTGGTGTTCCCCAACAAAATGGGAGAGTAGAGAGAAAACACAAGCATTTGTTAGAAGTTGCTAGGGCCTTACTTTTTCAGTCTAATCTTCCTTCATATTTTTGGGGTGAATGTCTTCTTACAGCCACTTTTCTCATTAATAAAATTCCCACACCCATCCTAGATTGGAAAAGTCCTTATGAGATTCTAACTAAAACCTTCCCTGATTATGATTCCCTTAGAGTTTTTGGGTGTTTATGCTATGCATACAACACAGATAGAAAAAAAAACAAGTTCAGTCCTTAAGCCATTAAATGCATTTTCATTGGATATCCATATGGACAGAAAGGTTACAAAGTTTTTGATTTAAAAACTAGGAAATGTTTTGTTTCTAGAGACATCATTTTTCAGGAGCAATCTTTTCCTTTCCATAAAACATCACCGATGCTTTGTTCTGAGAACATATTAACACCGATCATTCATTAATAGATATTTCGATTACTTCTCACATCCTTTGACCAAGATTTTTCCTCCAACTAACTCTTCCCAACCATCTAATTCTTCTAATTCGGGAGAAAATCATGTTCCCGATGATCTATCGATCATGGAATTCAAAATTATCCTCATATTTTTCATTCTAATCATAATGAATTCTCAAATTCTTCCCCTACTTCTATTACTTCAGCACCTTACGCTCATAACGAGGTTCCTATTTCTTCTCCTACTGTTTCTTCGAATTTCCTCTTAATATCACTTCCTTTCCTTACGTTGATTCTTCTAATCATGTTCCTTACGTTACTAATACTCGCCTATTAGACAGACAACCGAGTTGTTAAACCTCCTGTTAAACTACTTGATTATATCTCGTCCTACTCTACCTACTTCTTCTAATTCTCTTTCCTTTTCTCGTTGTTTCGTCTCCTCCTATTACCGAGCCTTTGTCTTATAACCAAGCTTCGTAATTCCCGAGTGGCAAGATGCAATGGATAAGGAAATTAATGCCCTTGAAAAGAATGACACATGGTGTTTAACTACTTTACCTCGTTGGAAAAAAGGCTATATCTTCCAAATGGGTTTTCAAGATCAAATATCTTCCCGATGGGAATGTTGAAAGATATAAAGCCGGGTTAGTTCTTTGTTGGATATCAGCAAGTGGAAGGGACCGATTACACTCACACTTTTTCTCCCGTAGCTAAAATTGCTACTTGTCGAATCCTTATTTCCTTGGCTCTTGCTAAAGGATGGCCTTTATGTCAACTAGACATAAATAATGCCTTCTTACATGGGTTCCTAGATGAAGAAGTGTTTATGAAGCCTCCATTAGGTTACAAAAAGGCTAAACCTGGTGATGTTTGCAAACTAAAGAGATCCTTATATGGTCGCGAAGCAAGCTTCTAGACAATGGAACAAGGAGTTATGCAAATTTCTTCGAGCCATGGTTTTATTCAATCTACCCAAGATTATTCTCTCTTCACTAGACATCAAGATGGAGAGTTTGTTGTGATTTTGGTATATGTAGATGATATGGTCTTGACCGGCACTTCTCAAGCTCAAATTGATCACATGAAATCTGCTCTTGACTCGCTTATACCATCAAAGACTTGGGTTTAATGAAATATTTTTCGGGTATTGAAATACACGAAATAATTCTAGTACTTTTCTTAATCAACAAAAATATATTTCGATATCATCAAAGATTTTAACTTATCAAATGCCAAACCTGTTCGTTTGCACCTTTGCCTAAGGGTCTTGGTTTATCTCGTTGATGATGGTGATATTCTTGAGCATCCTGAAGTTTATAGACAACTTGTGGGGAGATTGTTATATTTGAATATAACTAGGCCTGATTTGTCATATGCCACACAACATCTCGAGTCAATTTCTTAGTTATCCAAGGAAGCCACATTTACAAGCCGCTATGTATGTGGTGAAATATCCGAAATCTACTTTGGATCTAGGCATTTACTATTCTCGCTACTAGTAATCTACAACCGCAAGCCTATTCGGATGCTGATTGGAGTTCTTGCGTATTCGTTGTAAATCTTTAAGCTCTTATTGTATGTTCATGGGGTCTCACTTGGTCTCATGGAAGACCAAGAAACAAAAAAAAGTAAGTAAATCTAGTGCGAAGGCGAATACGATACGAAGTATGAGTAGTCTTGCATCTCGAAATTGTTTGGATTGAAGGTTTACCGCAAGATTTGGATCATCACGTTAATTTACCTATTAACTTATTTTGTGATAATTCTGCTGCTGAACATATTGCACAGAATCCTGTTTTTCACGAGAGGACCAAGCACCTTAACAGAGATTGCCATTATGTTCGTGAACAAGTGGTTTCTGGTTTCATCAAAACTACTCATGTTCCTAGTTCTCTACAGCTAGCCGACATTCTGACAAAGCCTCTTTCAGGGCCTCTTCATCAACAAATATGTTCCAAGCTCGGTCTTGTGCATTCTTCCCAAGTCCAGCTTGAAGGGGGGATATGAGTTTATATCCTTCAGTTTGTAATAAGCTTGCATAAGCACTATTGTTTAGTTAGTTGTTTTTAGCTTATTTTCCTCTATTGTTAGTTTGTTATAACAAACTGGTATATAAATACCAACGTTGTAATGACAGAAGATCATTCATTCTGTTTCTCTCAATAACAAAACTGAAATTCTTTTTCTCTCTAATAATTTCTCATTATGGTTATAGTAGTAATTAACAAGATGTACACACTTTATATATTTTTTTGTTCTTTATACTTATATTCATAAAGTCTCCAATATACATTATTTTACAATTACAATATTCAATAGCATATTAATAACACATAAAATTAGACATTTTGAAATATAGTATATTACATTAATATGAATCTAACAAAATCTAGCAGAATAATGTACTTTCTTTCTTACATATAAACTTTTAATATGATCATAATTTTAAATCTTTTAATACAAAATTCTTACCAAAAAATAGCCTAGTGGTAAAGGTTTGGTCTGATCTCATAAGGTTATTAGATTAAACCCCACAAGGGTCTATTTAAAAGGATATTTTCTTTAACACCCCCCTCACTCTCAATAAGTCTGACCAGCAAACTGACTCAATCATAAAGTTGCGATATGTGTCCGTTCAATAGGATCTTTTCCTTACCTACATTAAAAGAAACACAAAATTCTTAGGTATTATAAACATACAAAAACTTTAACAATAAAGGGGATATTCCGCCCCACCACCAGTCCACTACCACTACTACGAACTTTACGGAAGTATCATATCTCTTGAGCCCGTGACTTGTTTGACTAATTAAAAACTTTTACAATGTCTTTTTGACTTAATTATTTGTGATCATGATTACCCAATTAATCTTTCTTGACATGCAGTAATTTTAAAACAAATACTATAAAAATGGATGTACTCGATCAACTCAATTCCAAAAAATAACGTGTGCAATATGTCATACGTGTATAGTTATCATCCAAATTCTCTACGTTGATGCTTTCCCATACAATGACAACTTAGATGATGCTGAAAATATTTAATGTCTGTGAATTTTGAACTATTTATATAATAATTACATGCGTCTTATTATGTGATAGTATGTAGTATCTTAGCTTGGAAGTTTTCTCTTCCTTCTTTTTTAAAGCTTGGAAGTTGTCATCTGCAGTCAAATGTAGAAGTATATTACCTGTTGAGCCTGTGACTTATTAAGGACTCCTTAATGCAAAATTATGGTACAGCCAGTTAGATTTTGTGCTTGTAATCTAGCCTTTTGATTTTACAAATCATGTGTGCATGTACAATGGCAAGACTCGCATTTCTCCATCTAGCTAGGGTCAGATCAACTAATACAGTGTTTTTTCAATAAAGAGAATTGAACGCTTAATAATGGTTGTGTCAATGAGATGAAAGTTGTTAAAGTTGAAACCAATGGTGCAATAGAGAGGTTTAAACAAAGATATATATGGAGTTTAAGACAATTATTCCAATTTCCAACCATTTAATATCCCTCAATAACAATATAATTAGTGATTTGATCACCTTCAACTATTAATTTAATAGAATTACTTATATGTCTTTGAGACATGAAGATGCTAATAGTGATTACTAGGAATTACAAGTTAATATATAATTTTACTATTGAAAACATTGGTGATTCAACAAGTTCATTACAAGATTTCAGTTATGCACTAAAAGAGACTGATATATTTCTTGCTAAATCATCGCAAGATTATGAACGATTAGGACTAGGCCCTAGCTATGTAATTAAGTAATTGCAAAGTCCTGACCGTAAATTATTTGTAGACACTCTTAATTTTAGTGAAATCCTCTCTTTCTAGAATAAATAGTTAATATTTCTAAGTAACCACATGTGCATATATATTTTATTATAATTTGAATTAAAATGTATAAATAACTACTTCTTATAGTAGATGAGAACATACATTAAAATATTGGTTCTAGAGAATTCTCCTAATTCATTAGTCCAGTTAAGGTACACTTGCGTCTCAAGAGTCAAGCAACATCATATTCTACTTAATTAGGTAACTTTTTTTTTCTTTTGACAGTTAGGTAACTTAATTACATAGAATAAGACAAATACAAACGGTTTCTCACACCTTTTTCCCACCTATTTTTGTTGGTTACACTTCAAACTTTTGGGTTCCATGTCAATCTTTTCAAACTTATAGATGTAGAGAGGGCAACAAAGAAGATTGAGAAGAAGTATACGAAGAAGAAAGTTTAGTTATTATAACTTGGAGAAATACTCATATAAACCTAAATAACATGAAAATAACAAAAAGTTTAATAATAGCATGTTCAGGTTAAAGAAGTGATTCTATCTAATTTGAGTTTAAACAAAGGCAGCAAGCAATCTTTTCTTAGGCTTGTTATCAATCTTATCATGGTGGGTATTAACTGATGATTGTAAATATTATCATCTGAGGTGTTTACCTTTATGCTCTACAGGGGCGAAGCCAGGGTTAGTTATGGAGGGGGGGCTAGTTTAACAGAGAATTCTAAACATGGTTGTGGAGAGGGGCAGATTACCAATAAAACAAGATACAACCATTGTAACTCATTGATTTTCTTCAAACCTATGTTGGGGCTGCAGGGGCCATGGCCCTCTTAGGCCCCAACATAGCTTCGCCCCTGATGCTCTAATCATATATTTGTAAAAGAATATAGAGTTGTGATATAAAACACGATGTAAAAAAAGAATTAGTAGCTAGTCTAATTGTCAAGATGTGCAAAAATATATATAACAAAATTACAATGTTCAATACAGTGGCGGAGCCAGGATTCTCAAAGTGGGGGGACAAAATCCGGACGTTAGGCATTCGGAATTTTTTTTTTTTAAAAAAAAAAACACTACAACACAAATTGTTTAATACTTAATGTTTTACATCCAAAATTCCAAAATGCTTGTAGGTGAATGTGAATTACTTTGACATTTCGGAAAAAAAATCGGGTTGTTTTCCCTTAGCTTTGAACTTCAATACTTAAATTTTCATCATGATCATGCTGTGTCTATAATATAATATGATAAGATACTAATATGGAAAAAAACTTTCATCAAAGAACTGAAGATAACGAATTACAACCCCTACCACATCCATTATCCACAACCATGAAATACTTATGGACCACCTATATAAAGTAAGTATTATATACAATATGTCCTATTTACATGGTTTTTGAAATTTATCTACAAAAAGTGGAGTCACTCCATGCTACGGCCAATGGAACTATCATTTTCAAGTAGCAGATATTATACATGTAATAGTTTGCATGTTGTACCAAAAAGAAAAGAATTTTTTTGCATGTTTCGCAAAGTTTACAGTTTGAATGATTTAATAACCAATATTACTAAGGGTGAAAAAGATATGACAATCGAGAAGATGAAACATAATTACCTCTACGGCTCTACTAAATTTAATAAATGTCGCTTTTTAAAGGAACTTTTTAAAAATCTCTCTAAAATGCTTTTTAGGTCCATCAATTCACTTCATAACACAAAATCGAGATCAAGAAGAATTGACTTTATCACACAAAAACTGACTATATCAGAAAAGAACTGACTATATTTTATAAAAACTGACATTATCAGGAAATTGACTATATAATATAAAAATTGGCTATTGGCGGGCCGCGCTTGTCGTGAACGCCGCCCGGCCAAAGATAAAATTTCTCCTACTCTCTTTTACAATAAACAAGTATAATGGAAGTAGGGGTCGTATCCACAGGGAAACAGGGACGAGTTTAGTACTTAGCGTGATTCGAAACCTAGATTAAGCTAAGGGCCGAGAAACCTAATAATAATAACAAAGGGGGGTTTCAAGTAGATTATAACTAAACTACAACTAACTAGCATATAAACAAAATGAGAAATCAATATAGGAAGATCTTGAATCCGATTAACATGCACTTCAATTCATTATCGATCATTGAACCTCGACTCTATTCATTTCCATTATTATCTATTGTTGAGAATTAATCTCGCATTCTCCTTATTCTTAGTTGAATAGCACGATCGCCGTGACTATAAAACCCTAACTAAAGGATAACCTAGTCCGATCTGCGTCTAAGTTCAATCCGATAGCAAAGCAATAAACACAAGAGAACCAATAGACCTCGCTAACGTCATACAAGCGATAAACATTTAACAGTTGATTCAATTTCCCCAAGAAATAACCAAGACGATCTGCATCTAAGTTACTCCCTAGTTTGCTACTAATTGATAAAAGAATAAAACAATCCGATTCTATTCTTAAATCTAGCATTAGATTAATTACACAATCAAACTAGTAACGTTCCTAGCATAATCATGCAAAAATCATAGAAAGTAAGCATAGAAATTAAACCATAATCAAAGGAAATAAATAGATAAGAAAGATCTCACAATAATGCTTGAAGCTCCATATAAATCTCGTTCAAGAACGGTTCAAGCTACAATCGGCATAGCATAAGCCAATCCCATAATTGAAATCTACAAAAACTAAATTAGAAAATAAAAACTAAAAAGAGAAGACAACAAGAGAGGAGTGGAGTTTTGGAAACTCCATCCCCTTGTGGCCGCCGCCCCCTAGGTCTAAAAACAAACTTTAGTATTTATACTAAGGCTCAAAAGTCGCCCGACATTTAGACCGCCATAGGGGTCGCGAGGTGCGGTACAGTCGCACCGTGCGATGAGCTACCGCCTTCGCAACGAGTGAAGAGCTGGGCCAAAACCACGCAGTCGCACCGTGCGAGATTCCTCGCGAGGTGCGAGATACGGAGTCGCGAGGTGCGACCATGCTCGCGAGGTGCGAGCCGCCGGGCGTGCGATGGGCGGCGCGGGCAGCCGGGCCGCCGGGCGTGCGATGGGCGATGCTTCGAGCGCCGGGCGCCGGGCGAGCGAGCGTTGGACTATGATGCCTGCTTGGGCGCCGGCACACGATGGGCGAGAGAAGATGGAGCGCTGGGCTGCGATGGCTCACGATGATGGAGCGCTGGCTGGGCAGCTTGCGGTACTCACGAGAGCTTGGCTTGGCGAGCTCGTCGTGATGCTTAGGCTTGCGGTGATCACGAGTGCTTGGCTCGGATCAAATGCACTTCACCTTGGAAGCTCGGAATGCATGACATTAACACAACTTATATCTCAAAACTCCGAACTTCCGCTAAGGATGATTTTTATGCAAACGTTAACAATTACGAACAAATCCCTTAGCAAAGTGCACCTAAAATACCACAAGAACATCGTATAACTTGAGCGCATCAGCTATATAAAAATATTATACAAAAACTAACTATATCATAATAGTTTTCGAAGAACAATAATTTATTGTGAATTCAGTCCAATCAATTTTTTTTCAAGAAGAATTGATTATTAAATTAATAGAGCAACACAATTAGAGAAAAGTGTAAGATTAAGTCCTAGAGAGAATAAGACATATACAAACGGTTTGAGCTCCAGCTTTCTACATCTACTATCTCTGGTAAAACGTTCAAAGTTTCAAGTTTCAAATCATCAAACTTTTCACTTTACTTGATTAATCAACTCAATTTTGTCAATTAGCTTATGTCTAAACCGAAATTTTACAATTATTAAAAGACAAAAATGTAGAGGCCCAAAATCCAGAATTCTGCCCACTTTCACATTCCCAACAATATGGGCCGCGCACAACCCGCCCAAATGCACTTAAGTGAGGGGCCCCAAACTCCAAGGAGAGGCCCTAATATTCGTAGCATCCCAAAGTCATAGAACTTTCCAAAAGCTAACCAACAAAATACTCTAAAGTCAGTTAATTTTCAGACTTCAGTAGCTTCAAAGTCTAAACAAACAACAAAAAGCTAAATGACATTTCATTCTTTTATTTTATATATTTTTCTAATTATTTTTTGGGAAATTTCTTGTTTTTCAAAGTTGAATTTATACACAATGACAAGAAAAAACCCATGTCTTAAAACCTCCCATTTAATCTCTTTGGTTTGTAATGATTTGACTCTACGCTTTGGTAAGTGACTATGTGTAATGTGTATGCATGATATAATTGGGACCAATAGAACATGTACAAGAAATATGCCATTGAAATTTATTCTTTATTTTGAAAAATACATGATAGTAATTTAGAGTGATTTGCCACTCTTTTTTTTTTTTTTTTTTTTTTGACAGGAAGAAAACATATTTCATTCATAAGAGATAGCCAAACGGCACTTACAATCAATTCCTGAAAAACCGAAAATTCCAACACAAGTATATAACACCTTAGAACTAGATACATAGCAGATTTGAATAAAAACGGCACTGTTGCTTTTTCTATTTTTGATAACATGTCACATCTACTTTCTCCTCTTTTTCCACCCATGTCATTCACTTTTCAATATTATAACCCACTAGTTTCCCTCTCTCACTTTTAAGTTTCTCTCTCCACCTTTTCAGTTTTTCTCTCATACTTTTGTACTTCCTCCTTGGTTCTCTCCCAAAGTAAGGTGAGTAAATTAGAAAGAAACAGAGGGAGTAGATGGGAGAAAATTGATAGTCTTAACCATAAAACTTTCATACTTTCTCCATTTTAAAATAAATGCAACACTTATCATTATTAATATTTTCAAAATTGTTTTGAAATAAATAAAACGATTCTCTCTTTTATGTGAGAGCTTTTTGAGAGAATGTTTCATTTATTTCATAATAAAGGAAGTATTATATTATTTTATTTAGCATTAAATTTTTCTCTATCTCTCGCTTCATTACATGGGTCCCTCTTATTAATTTTCTCTATCTCTCGCAAATAATTGGTTGGTACCAAAAATTTGCAACAAACTTTAATTAATGTTTAATTGTGTTCCTTAAGTATCTCGTGATGGATAAGAGTGGTTTTTATTTTTCAAATAATTTACAAAGAGAGTTAGGTGTCTCTTCCTTAATAAATCAATAGAGTATTAGAGAAGATGAATGTAAAGCATAGTTGTCTAATATTATCATATAATAAAGAGAAGTCTATTCCCAATATCTAAGTAATCTCCAAATCTTTTGTGTTCTATATTCAATTTTGTTGCAATTCCTCTTACATTGATGTCTTCAACAAGTTTTATACAGGAGAATGAAGGTGAGGAGTAAAAAGTAGTAGGAGTATACTAAACTTAGATAGTTACATTAATATACATGTGGAGTATGACTTTTAGTGGTGAGGATCCTCGTTTTGTTTTCAAAGTTTTCATATGAGGTTGTCGTAAGTATTGACATTTTACTGCAATCACATTTTAAGTGATTGGCCTTGATTTTAGTTGAGATGAGGTGAGTTTTTATTCTTTTTAATAAGGAGAAATTTGAATTCTTGCTGCTTAATTACTCAGAAAAATATTTACACAAAACTAGGTACATTTGAGGTTTTAATTTTTCCATTTCAAAATGACAAAAAAGTGTTTCCGTTTTCAAGTTATATGGATTTAGACTTTAGTCGTCACTATATCAGCGTAATGCGCACATCCATATTAGATCACCATTAAATCCTACTTCCTACATTATTTGTCTATTGCAACAATTGAATTTTTACAATATTCACCCACCACCCTTTCACTATATATTGTGATTATTATATAAGGATAAATATAGTTATGTAGGGTCTTGTTAGATACGTCTCGAAACCCTTCAAAAAAAAGATACGTCTCGATACATGCTTCCAAAATATCATTTTTTTTATAATTTTTACTAAAAAGTAATTGAGACATCAATGATTAAAGTTGTGTATTGACAAGCGTGAAAACTCAATTGCTGCAATATAAAAGAATAAAGGAAGTACATGTTAATTTTCTTTGAGAGGTATAAAATCATCTTTGATTACATTACTATAAGTTTTGGATGAAATCATCTCATAGTAAATATCACCATCGAAAAAAAAAACCCTCTAAAACACTAAAATAAATGAAAATAACCCTAATTTTAATTCTTACAATAAGTTAATATGAGCTTTTTTGTCGTATCGAGAACCCATCATTGAGAAAGGATAGTATTCTGAAGGATGGTTATAGGCAATAGATTGCTCTCCTTATGAAGTTATGATATAGGAATTTGCCAACCTGAGGTCCCTTGTCTACTTGGTGCATGGTTAGTTGGTTACTATTTACTCCTAAGAGTCCCAACATGAATCACATCATTGTAAATTTATAACAAGGAAACGTCCAGTTTACATAACTCCAAAAGAGTGATATTTGCACGATTTTAGGTCCATCTCCTACAATCACATGCTTGCAACGAAACGATGTTACCTTAGAAAAGCTTGGTGAAACTACTTAACACATGAAGCAATATAATTATACATGTACTAAATCACAATATTACCTCTTATAACAAAATATTTAAATCCTACATGTAGAACCATGTTGCTCCACAATTTTGATATGCTTTTTAGAGCATTATAGAAACAAATTATGGCAACGAATTTTTGAATTGTTGATAGATAGCAACATATATTATTTTTTTGTTGCCTATTATAAAGTGACATTTTTTACTCTGATTTTTCAACAAATAAAAGCAACATGTTTTTGATTTGTTGCTATTGGAAACTAGCTGTTTTGCTATTTGTTGTTAGATAGCATCATATTTTCGATTTGTTGCCATTTAACAACAAACTACGACAACGAATATTTGGCTTGTTGTCATTAGAAACAATTAATTTTACTATTTGTTGCTGGGTGACATCATATTTGCGATTTGTTGCCATTTAGCAACAAATTACGACAACCAACTTTGGTTATGTTGACATTAGGAACAATTAATTTTACTAATTGTTACTAGATGGCATCATATTTCCAATTTGTTGCCATTTAGCAACAAATTACGATAACTAATGTTTCATTCTTTGACATTAGAAACAATTAATTTTATGATTCGTTGATAGATGACATCATATTTTAAATTTGTTGCCATTTAGAAACAAATATGGAAATAGATATTTGATTTGTTGTCGTTGGAAACAATATATTTTATTATTTGTTACTGAAGTAACATCAGATTTTTCCTCAAAATGTGTCCCACATCGAAGAAAGATTAGCCAAACTACCACCTTATATGTTAAGAAGTTTCATACACTATTATCAATTTCTATTAGTATCATTATGCAAATATCATTCAGAATTGTAAGTGGACTGACTCTCATTCTCTTTGTTGGTTTGCATAAACGTGTTTATCAAATTATCAAACAATTAACAAAAAACATGAGGTTAATCTACGTCGTATGAATAGTGCATTAGTCAAAGTGTAACTCTGTAACAATTAAAAGTTTGTTCTATTTTTAGCAACCAATGTCAATAATTTGTTGCTAATTTCTAGCATCAAAATATTAATAATTTGTTGCTATATTAGCAACAATCATTTATAATTCGTCACTAGAGTTGGCAACAAATGCACCACATATAACAACCAACAAGGCAACAATATTTTCATGGATGCGATGTGGCAACAAAAATGTTTCAGATTTTGTAGCTAAAATCATATGGCAACAAGCTTTTTAGCAACAACTATTTTTTGTTTCCAATTCGTTGCTAACTCGAGTTAGCAACAAATTTCTGATGAATAGCAACAATTTTTTACCGTTGCTAAATTGATTTATTTTTGTAGTATAAAGTTTAATTTAGGTAAGTAATGATAAAAACCAATATAAGTTCCAGACTACTACAACAATGAAAAGCAAAATAAGAATAAATAATAACAAAAAACTTTTCAATACAAACATTCCATGTTCCTATCCCCTCGCTCTAAAGAAGCCTATCAAAAGGAATTCTTGCCCCTGTAGGAACATATAGATGCATATAGCGGAATTTCAGGAAACAAATTTCCTAACATCTATCACAAGATCGCATGCATAACATAAACATGAATCATATTATAAGGGAAAATAATGTACAACCTTTGTAGCGTGTTTTCCACCGGATTGCAAGTGCTAGAGATCAAAGAACAGCAATTGATGTCCCTCTACTTAGTCCACGAGCACCAATTGATTCCCACGTTTGCTAGAACGGAAGAGGATGAACAGATTTCACTCTCTTACTTTTTAGGGAGGGTGGCCGGATTTTCCAAAGGGAAACAATAGGGTTTTTTCTCTCTCTTTTCAGTTTGAATGTTACTGTCAAATTGAACGTTCTTTTTCTCTCTGCTATTATAACCTTTTATAATAGTAGGAGAATAAAAGAAGAGAGAGACCTAACCTAACCCTACTTTCTCCTATTGGCCGGTTTCCTTATTTCAATTAGCTACTACAATGTGTGACCTCATAAGATTAGGTTAACTTAGTTGTAGGTACAATCAATATTGTGCTACTAACCAACATTTATTCTCTAGCAAGTAAATGTGATTACTAAATTAACGTAATTAATTATCTCTATAATAAATCCTTTCATATTTAGTAATTGCCGGGATGTCTAAGGACATATTCCTTCAATCTTCCACTTGTCCGAAGACAAGAGCGCAATGCTAAATTCCTTAAGTCTCTTAATGCCAAATTTGATAACACCATGTTATTCTCAAATTTATGTTCCTTGATCGCTGAGTTCGAATCGCTCAAATAAGGATTAACTCTTTAATCCTATTCCGCATGGCCATGCAATTTTCCGATTCTCGCTCATCAAGAGGCCCAGACACCATTCCTATTTAATAGGAGGACTTATCCAGTCATGTATGACCATAACTCCCACTCAATTCTTAGCCCACCTGATCACTGCCTTTATAACCTCCTTTTACGGCGCGGCGTTTAACAGTGTCAAAGTTAAACCAATTATGTTGTGGTTATTAAGGCATACTCATGTCTAAGGAATCCACTAAATATAGTAGTTCGATTCTACTTTTAGAATCTAATTAGGTCAAGTTTCAATGTATCAAATATACATCCATATAATCAATTAGACATCTCTATGTCTCCATAGCCCATGGAACTGCGCTATCAATTAATTATATACTAGTCTTTTAAATAAATCACTTATGTCCAATTTAGTGATTTAGACTAGGGACTTTAAATAAATTGTGATTTTCGGTTCACTTTATAGGGTTCCAATATCAAAACGTTTTCGATAATCCTATTTGAAAGCACAAATTATTTGGACGTTTTATTTAATACTAAACCAAACAATTAAATAAGAAACGGATTTTTATTGATAAACATCCAAAGCATAATCAATGTCTTTACAATTGTAAACATGAAGTAAACAACCTAAAGCCATTCTCCCATATGCTTAAGCCCCATAGACCTAGTATGACACTCATGCTTAGGTTGAGCAAGCAGTTTAGTCGGAGGATGCGCTACGTTATCCTCGGTATGAACCTTGCTTACTTTCACATCCTCTCTACCAACGATTTCTCGAATGAGATGGAATTTCCCGAGCACATGTTTAGACCTTTGATGCGATCCGGGTTCCTTAGGCGAGCAATGGCACCATTGTTGTCACAATACAACTCAATGTCATTCTCAATGCTAGGAACTACACCAAGCTCACCAATGAACTTTTTGATCCAAACGGCTTCCTTTCTTTGCATCACTGCTGCAATATACTCGGCCTCTGTTGTAGAATCTGCGATGGTACTCGCTTAGAGCTCTTCCACTCACGGCTCCTCCATTGAGACAAAATATGAAACCAGATCGAGATCGGAAATCATCTTTGTCACTCGGAAGCTTGCATCGGTGTATCCAAGTAACAACCAACTCACTTGTCTCCACCATAAACCAAAAAATTATCCTTAGTCCTTCGCAAGTACTTAAGGATGTTTTTCGCTGCAATCCAGTGCGCATCTCCTGGATTTGACTGGTATCTGCTGCATATGCTCAAAGCATATGCAACATCCGGTCGAGTGCATATCATGGCATACATAATGGATCCTACAGCAGAAGCATAGGGAACATTACTCATACGCTTGACCTCATCGGGACTCGAAGGACACCGAGTCTTGCAAGTGCAATGCCATGTTGCATGGGAATGAAACCTCTTTTGGAGTTTTCCACTTGAACCTTGCAAGAACCTTATCAATATAAGTTTCCCGACCGAGCCCAATTAGCCTTTTCGATCTATCTCTATAGATCTTTATTCCCAATATGTACTCGCCTCTCCTAGGTCTTTCATAGAGAAACAATTCTTAAGCCATTCCTTGACCGACTCAAGCATGGTCTTATCATTTCCTATGAGAAGTATGTCATCCACATACAAGACCGTAAAAGTAATACTACTCCCACTTAACTTCTTGTATACACAAGATTCCTCTTCATTTCGAGAAAGCCAAATTTCTTGACCGCCTCATCAAATCCGAGGTTCCAACTCCTTGATGCTTGCTTTAGTCCATAAATGGACTTCTTAAGCTTGCATACCCTCCCCTGGATTTTCTAGATCTTCAAAACCTTGAGGTTGTGTCATGTACACATCCTCTTTCAAGAATCCATTCAAGAAAGTTGTTTTGACATCCATCCGCCATATTTCATAGTCATGAAAGGCAAGCAATCGCAAGGATTATCCTAATGGACTTCAAGCATGGCTTCTGGTGAGAAGGTTTCATCATAGTCAATACCATGAATTTGTTTGAAACCTTTCGCCACCAACCTTGCTTTGAAAACACTAATGTTTCCATCCTTGTCTGTTTTCAACTTGAAAATCCATTTGCATCCAATGGGTTTTACCCCATCAGGCAAATCAACCAAGTCCCATACTTGATTTTCAGACATGGAATCCATTTCAGATTTCATGGCCTCAAGCCATCTTTCGGAGTCGTGACTCTCCAAAGCATCTTTGTAGCTAGTAGGTTCTTCTAATTCTAAAATCGTTATTTCATAACTTTCAGTCAAAAGGAAATCAATATATCTCTTTGACGGAATGATGGTCCTACTAGACCTACGTTGGGGAACAACGAGAAAAAGTTTCTACCTCATTAGGTTGAGTGACTTCACACGGAGTATCTCCAAGTGGGACGGTAGGAGGTACGTGAATTGAATGCACCGCCTCCTGAGCATTTTCATGCCGGGCCGCCTCTGATGAGGTGTTAACCTCATCCATTTGTTGCTCATCTCGAATTTCTTCGAGATATACATTTCTCCCACTTGTTTTTCTGGAAATAAACTCCTTTTCCAGAAAGACACCATTACGAGCAACAAACACTTTGTTTTCGTTTTGGTTGTAGAAGTAGTATCCCTTAGTCTCTTTTGGGTAACCGACAAAGAGACATTTATCGGATTTGGGTGAAAGCTTATCAGAAAGTAAACGTTTTACATAGGCTTCACAACCCCATATCCTTAGAAAAGACAATTTTGGAACGTTTCCAGTCCACATTTCATATGGTGTCTTTTCCACTGCTTTGGATGGTGCTCGTTAAGTGTGAATGCCATTTGTTTCAAGCGCAAATCCCCGTAATGAAATAGGAAGATCAGCAAGACTCATCATGGATCGAACCATATCAAGTAGAGTTCGATTCCTTCTTTCAGAAACGCCATTCAACTGTGGTGTTCCTGGTGGAGTCCATTGGGAAAGTATTCCACAATCCTTCAAATGATCACCAAATTCTTGCGATAAATATTCACCACCACGATCGGATCGTAATGCCTTAATTTTCTTCCCAAGTTGGTTTTGGACTTCATTCTGGAATTCCTTAAATTTTTCAAAGGATTCCGACTTATGCCGCATGAGGTAAACAAATCCAAATCTGCTCACATCATCGGTAAAAGTAATGAAGTAACTGTACCCTCCCCTAGCCAACGTACTCATGGGTCCGCACACATCTGTATGTATGAGGGCCAAAAGGTCATTGGCCCTTTCACTTGAACCTGTGAAAGGTGACTTTGTCATTTTCCCCATTAAGCAAAACTCACAAGTATCAAATGATTCGAAATCAAATGATTTGAGAATTCCATCTTTATGAAGCTTCTCAATACGCTTTGAACTTATGTGGCCTAATCGACAATGCCATAGGTATGTCGGGTTTGAATCATTTGTTTTAGGTTTCTTCTTTGTCTATGTTATAGATGTGGGTTTCTAAGTCTAGCACATATAAACCATTTGATAACTTAGCTGAGACATAGAATAAATCATTCAAATAAGCAGAACAACAATTATTCTTAATTTGAAATGAAAAACCTTCCGAATCCAAAACCGGAATCGAAACAATATTCTTGGTAATAGTCGGAACATAATAACAATTATAAAGTTCTAATACTAAACCAGAAGGTAAAAGTAGACTACAATCTCCCACAGCCAAAGCAGCAACTCGTGCTCCATTGCCCACGCGGAGGTCCACTTCTCCTTTGCTCAATGATCTACTTCTTTTTAATGCCTGCACATTACAAATAATGTGAGATCCACACGCAGTATCAAATACCCATGAAGTAGAAGTAGATAAGTTAATCTCTATAACATAAATACCTGAAGTTGAAGCACCACTCTTCTTATCCTCCAGATATTTGGGGCAGTTCCTCTTCCAGTGGCCAATCTTATGGCAGTGGAAGCACTCATGTAGTGCTGCTACTTTTGCCTTAGGAGTGGCCTTTGGCTTTGAAGTATCATCAGTGGCAACAACCTTGCCCTTGTTCTTCTTCTGAGGTGCCCCCTTTTTCTTGAATTGCTTGCCTTTCCTAACCATTAGAACATCCCTATGTTCTGGTTCAGCCGGCAAGCTCCTTTCAGCCTGAGTAAGCATGCCATGCAGCTCTTGCAAGGTAGCCTCCCCTCCTTGCATGTAAAAATTCAACTGAAAGTTTTGAAAGTTCTCAGGCAAGGATTTGATCACAATATCAATTGCTAGTTCTGCAGGATAAGGGAAGCCCAATTTTTCCATGATCTGAAAATGTCCAATCATATTGAACACATGCGGACCAACAGGTTTTCCTTTTCCCAACTTGCATTCCAGCAACTTACAATGAGCTTCAAACCCCTCCAGCCTCGCGTTCTTTTGAAACATAGTTTTCAGCTGTTGGAGGATGGAATAGGCGTCCAGACCATCAAAACGTTTTTGAATTTTGGTTCCATGCAAGCAAGCATCAAACATGTTACTTGCACAGAATTTGCCTTAATGGTTTGTCTTGCTCTCCTTTCAGCTGGAGTAGCAGTGTCTAGCAGGGGTTCAGGGAGAGGATTATCAAGAACACTTTCCCTTCCTTCGGCTCTGAGAACAATTCTCACAGCCATTTCCCATTCTAGGAAGTTATTTGCAGTTAGTTTATCCTTTTCGAGTAAATAGCGCAAATTAAAACCGGGGTGGTTGTTGTTGTTTGAACCAGACATGATAACTACAACAAAAGAATAATAAAGCAAGATTCAATCAATGTTTATCAAGAAAGCAGCAATTAAACAATTTTAATTAACTACTACCCTTTATTCAAAATAAGAGTCCCCTATTGAATAAAGAAATACCAAGATCCCCTCCCACTACAATCAAACGGACTTTGGCCCTGCCTTCAATTTATAGTAGTTGAGGTAAGTAAACATTTTACTAATTATAACTAATTATAATTCTTGGTAGACAGGTTAACAACTCCTTGTTTACTCCTATCTCTTTGCTTCAAAACCCAAAACTTTGTCTTTTGATGATTTTGTTGAGTTAAACCAAACATTAACTTGTAAGTTTCAAAAAACCCACCCTACTATCCCCGGATAAAATGAGCAACACCCTGCTTTGGCAGAACCTATTACTCACTATCTAAGGCGTTATAGGTGTTGTTTGGAAAAGCAATTAAACTCAATATTACATGTTGGGGACCTAAGTTTACTATGTTGGTTAATATAAAGTGAACATATAACATAAATAACCACACATATATAAACTTAAGCAAGCATTTAAACATGATAAATGAATAAATGCATAAAAGTATAGTTAAAAGTGATCCTAGTATGGCCCCTAAACCTAGGAAAACTAATCTTCATGAATTCCTCCTTGAATCTTTATGGATCTCCATCTTTGATTCTCCATGGAACTTCATTCTAGATTACATATCATTTATAATTTAAATAACGAAAATTTAAATTACAAAAATACAAACGATACGCAGATCGTATTTGATGTACATAAAAGTGAACGATGCGCAGATCGTATTTTCTATCCTAGTTTTGGGCCATACTAGTCACAACATGCAAAATATAATATGATACATATTACATTAAACATCCACGCATTTATAATATCAAATAAAATAAACACAATCTATTTACTTATTAACAATTAATAAGTAAATACAAATTTCCATAATAATGATAAAACTTAACAAATTTAAGCTAGGAATTATTTAGGAAACTATATTATTTTAATTCAATTACTTATTTACATATGACATTAATCAATATTAATCACAAATTTGCAAAATAGGAAACTTTTGGATTTATGCTCAACTTAGGAAAATCAGATTTTCCTTAAAACAAATTTTTTTTTTTTTGTTTTAATATTATGGGTTGACCGTTGACCAGCAGCAGAAGGCTGCCAGTCAACAGCCAAATCACAACACCCGCTGGAATCGCAAGGCAGCCTTCACCGCCTGCCTAACCAACGCAGGCCAACACCGCACACACACGATTTCACGTCATGCCGCCGGGGCTCCTGCACTGGCGCCAGAAACCGCCGGCCATCCCGTTTCGCTGGCACTCGTCGGCTGGAGAACAACCACCAGCCACGCGAGAGGCTGAGGAGCTGCACACGTCGCACATGCGCCGCCCACCTTCCCCACCTGTGCCGCCCCCGCCCCGCCCAATTCCGGTACCTTACGCCAGCCACCGTGGCACCTCCGTCACCGGTGGTCCACCCAGCCGTGGTTGGCTTATACTTTAATTTATGTAACAATTACAATTAAATTAAAGTTATCTTTATTTAACAATTAATTAAAGATTTAAGAGATTTTATTAGGGTTTTAATCATCCGAAAATTATGGCAAAAATTTTGAATTCATCAACAAATCTTAAACAAATTTTTAGGTTTGTTGAAATTAGATTTGAATGAATAATCTCTATTAAACATTAAATGTAACAAGAATTCAAAAATAGGGCAAAAACTCAAATTATTTCCAAAAATTCAGAAAATTAACAATTAAATTTCGAAAATTTCGAAAATAATTTTTAGGGTGATCTACTGAATTATCTTAACAAATAAAATCAAATATTTTAATTGTTATCCTTAAATTCTATGAATAATCAAATTAAACTTAAAATTTAACCAAAATTCATAAATAATATGATAAAATTCGAAAATTAGTGGGAAAAATAATCAAATTATTTTCAGCCATCATATTATTGTAGATCTATGTGGATGATGAACATTAGATTTATTTAACAAATTAAAAATCAAATCTTTAATTGTTAACAAATTATTTCAATGATTAATCGAATTTAAACATAAATAATTTTAAATCTAACAAAAATATTTATAAAAATCCGAAAATTTTAGAGTCAATTAAACAATTTATTTCGTCCCTAATATTAAAAATTCGGATCTTAATAAAAAAAATTGAGCATAAATCACAATTAAATCAATTATTTATAATTTCCAATCAATTAATATCAAATATCAATTATGCAAATTCAAGCCATAAATAAATCCTCCTTAATTGAATAAAAATAATAACTTTGCATACAATAATATGATCATATGAATATTATGAATTAGGCAAAACTGATACCACTGTAGGAACATATAGATGCATATAGCGGAATTTCAGGAAACAAATTTCCTAACATCTATCACAAGATCGCATGCATAACATAAACATGAATCATATTATAAGGGAAAATAATGTACAACCTTTGTAGCGTGTTTTCCACCGGATTGCAAGTGCTAGAGATCAAAGAACAGCAATTGATGTCCCTCTACTTAGTCCACGAGCACCAATTGATTCCCACGTTTGCTAGAACGGAAGAGGATGAACAGATTTCACTCTCTTACTTTTTAGGGAGGGTGGCCGGATTTTCCAAAGGGAAACAATAGGGTTTTTTCTCTCTCTTTTCAGTTTGAATGTTACTGTCAAATTGAACGTTTTTTTTCTCTCTGCTATTATAACCTTTTATAATAGTAGGAGAATAAAAGAAGAGAGAGACCTAACCTAACCCTACTTTCTCCTATTGGCCGGTTTCCTTATTTCAATTAGTTACTACAATGTGTGACCTCATAGGATTAGGTTAACTTAGTTGTAGGTACAATCAATATTGTGCTACTAACCAACATTTATTCTCTAGCAAGTAAATGTGATTACTAAATTAACGTAATTAATTATCTCTATAATAAATCCTTTCATATTTAGTAATTGTCGGGATGTCTAAGGACATATTCCTTCAGCCCCCTCGTCCTAGCGACGCCTGTCAAAAGGCGTAGCGTACCAAAAGCAACAAAAGAACCAAATTGGTGTGCTAAGAGCAACCACAATGGTGGGAAATCATGTTCCCCATTTTAGAAAAAAAAGGGAAAAAGAACCTCCCTACCATTGTTGGATGCTTCCCATAAAGAGTGGAGCACCAACAAATAAGGAGGCTTCTGATATTGTCAACGAACCAAAACGCATCATAGCTGGGAAATCGATCCCCCTTCTCTCACTCGTGGCAAGGGTGTCAAGCAATTTTTCCTTTTCTTTTAAAAAAATGTCCCTAACCAATTAATTAATGCCATTTGTCGCTAGCCAATTAATTAATGCCATTTGTCACCTCTTTTACTTTTTCAATGTACTTTTTCAATGGTAATTTACTGTTTACAAAAAATAACATAACTTTATTTAATTTAATGAAGTTTTTAGGAAATCTCCTCCTTTTAGATCTAGTAGTTTATTTGTTAATTACTCAAATTATTGACAAGATAAATTCTTCCATTAAACAATCTTACAATTTTACAGCTAGTGGGTCAGGCTCCTCTTATTAACATTCAAGCCCAACCCCCCTCCAAAGGGAAAAAAAATAACGAACTGTCTTTGGATTCCAGACCTAGCTCCAGAGTTAGAGCATGCAGTAGGTGGGCAGGAAGCGACCATAAAGACAACACTAGGTTAGCTCGGCTCGAAGCACAGCACAACCCTGCACAGAACAACCACAGCACAGCTTGGGCACGAGTGCACGACACAATCACAACACAACCAATACTATGTGTGCCGCGCCATGGGCCTGACAACTTTTTTATTGAGAAGCACCACACTAGATGACTTATCTGTAGCTTGTGCCATGCTTGGGCCTTTGTTTTGGGTCCGAGCAGCCAGGCACAGCCAAGTGCCCTCTAGCCTGTAGCAAATAAGAGAAAATGAAATAGAAATGGGAAGAACTACAAAAAAAAGACTAAAGTCTAGATAAAGCGCCATGAAGTAATACAGAGAATGTATATATACACACATTTGGCCACAACACCAGTTACACAAACACAAGATCCATCAAAGCGAATTTTCGGCGGAAACTACCAACCAAAGAAACAAAAAGCTGCACATAATCATACACAAGATAACTTCACAGGAGCGACTTCTTATGTTCAGGTGAAAAAAGGAAATATGAGAGGGGTTGCAGGTCTAGAAAGTAAAAAGTCCTGTTTACAGTGGGAAGCCTTAATCTCAGAAGGGCAGTAAGGGCACTTGAAGGTCTTTGTACCACTCTTTGAGAGCTTCCTATCGAGTTTACTGGCCCATAAAAGGCATGCCATCAAATATTGGATTTCGGCCATATGGGAGGAAACAAAAAGCTGCACATAATCATACATAAGTTCTTGCATATTTTAAAGCATCATCTCTACCCTGATTCTGAAGAATCTTAACATACTGTAGCCTATGAAGTTTAGGCTCGATATCTGATCCATTTTGCCTGAGTTTCTTGCAGTTAGCAGATGACGAATTTAGTGCCGGTTAAATGCATCTTTCACAGCCTTCAGCACCATTTAACTGATTGTGAGTTGAATTTCTCAAAAAATCTGTGAAGGACAAGACGATGCGGATTAAACACAAAATATAGGTAGAAGGTAGTACAGGATTACAGCAGTTTAAATGAATTTTTAGCAGAATAAGTCAACATCTTGAAGAAAAGAGTGAAAACCTATAACTATATTTATTTGAAACAATTAATACAACAAGCCGAAGTGTGAGGCTAATCAAAAGATGTAAAGAATATTAAAGAAGGCTACCACATTTTGAAGAATTAAAAAAAAATCCAGTATGGGATCTACATCAGTTAGAAGACAAGGTGAAAACAGGAAGGACAGGGAGAGAAACAGTAAATCATCGTCATAGTGCACATAACAGTGATTATAGAATACTCAAGATACATATGATACTCGGATATCTAATCACCGTGGTCACAACTCAAGTAAAACTGAAATAGCTGCAAGTCATTTACTATGAGTAAATTTGATCACATGTTAGGATAGGAAATTCAGGTAAGCAAGAAAACTATCAAGGCAACTACACAGCCTTAAGATAGATGCTTAAATCAAAGGACAATGTCATCACTCAAAAGGTACCGAACAACAGTTCACATATAGTTCAGTCTTCAAATGTTGCATCCTCAGCTTTCTTCAAATATTGCATCCTCAGCTTTCTAATTCCCCAGAATATTCTTGGTCATGAATAGACATGTCTCTGAGACAATTGAACTCATATATTGAACAATCTAGACATCATATGACTACCAGATCCTACCTATCTCTTGCTCAAGCTTGTCTAGTGATTTTTTTTGTCGTACATACCCTGAAACTATAGGTCAAATCCGTTGTTGAACCTCTGCACTCTGGGATTAAATATTACCTTCTCCCCATTAATTATAAAAGCATGCAATAATTACAGATTGCAATTCCAATCATCCTAATGGTTAAGTAGGATGAAGGCCCCTAGCAGTTTTGGCTATTTAAGTCAGCAAAGTTAGGAATGAGATTCTCTTCTTCGTGGTCATAACTCATAACAATAACTTTAAGCAATGTAAGACCCAAAAAAGTGATCCACATCCTAGGAGGCTAGGACTTTACACTGAAATTCAAGCACACAATAATAGATGGTACAAACTACAAAGTCCTCTTAACATTTCACACTTTTGAAGTGCTTCCATCTTTTAAGGAGACAAAATGCTAATTATAGAGGAAACAATTTAAACTGAAAGAGACGAAAAGCAACTATAAACCTGACAGAACTTATTTCTCTATGTTTTAATACATATGTCACTTTTCTGTAAAGTCGGGTTTTAGCACTATTTTCAAATTTCCATTTGCGAATTTCACCTAAATGATTGCCTTTGAGACGACATCCATTCAACCAAATAGCACTGCAAGACATAACTAAGAAGTTTATTCGTAAAACCCACCGCTACCCCAAAAAATCTTGTTTGAGCAACGATAGGAATAACAAGAGGGGTTAACATTTACAGAATTAGTTGACCTACGTGGAATTTGAACCCACATCCTTTGTGATGCATTTGCACAATGCTCTAGCAATTGAGCTATTAGGTTAGTGATTTACAAAAAACAGAGCTTGACACACTAAAAACATTTGCCAATTTTCTTTCCTTCCTAATGCCAAGAAACCTCTCTGAGTGAAAGACATGCATCAAAAACAATGTTTAGCAAGAAAATGAATAGTGTAGATTCCGTCCCCCCCTATATGAACGCAGTCAATCCTACAAGAGAATGCATAAGTTTGCTCGCAAGCGTCGTGGTCTATTGTCATTAAGCAGTATCAAGCTGATAGAGCTCGTATCTCAATATATCCACCAAAGCAAATTCTACTAAAAATCAACAAAGGAAATAGAAAGGTGGAAACAGGGTGTATATACACTTATGATTAGTTAGCTTCCTTGTTGTTTTCCAATAAGGAACAAGTTGAAATGTGCACATATTTGGATCACGATGAATCTTGAACTCACAAGACTGCAACATCTAAAATATAGCAACATCTGCTACAAACATGTACCCATCCAGATTCGGTTACTGGCAAATGAAGATTAAACCTAGGAAATAAAAAACATAACCCTAAACAGATTGCATCAAAATACTGAAGAACAAGATCCAATTTCATCATCATTAGAACTTCGATAACATGAATGACCAAATGGCTATGTAGGAACTAGAAAGCAACTATGCTTATGAGATAATTATCTTCTTAATTGTTTTCTGATAAGGAACAAGTTCAATTAAGCACATAATTGGATCTCGATGAAATTTAAACTCTGAGGTCTACAACATCCAACCATGTAGCAACATTTTACTACAAAGATTTATCCAATCAAATCCAATTACTAAAAACTCCAAAATAAAAGTAAGAAAAAAAAAAAACCTAAATCTACTGAATTATAAAATTAATTTGTATCATAATTAGGAAGAAGAAGATCCAATTTCAACATCATGACAACAGACAACTTAAACAACATCAATGATGGAAATCCACTAATCTATGAAGTATGAACTACTAGGCTACTGATGATATGCAAAAACAATATAACTAAGAAGAACTAGAACATATTAGGTTCATAAAAATCTACAATCATTTATTGAATACTTTCAATCTTATAGATCAAAATTCTAAGTTTCTACCTGACAACAATTCTTCGAAACTATTTCACTCTTAAGATTCCTATGATACTTATGCATCAGGCTGGAGGCCTCATGAATTTGTAATCAATTTTAACCAAAAACAACAGTAATACACTTACCTCATAGTAACAACAATGTGAGTAGAATTATGAGTTCAAGAATAAATAGGCTTTTTAATTCCCCACAAAACTTTCAGATTTGCCTTGCTTTCATATATTAATTACTACTACTATTATGTAGAAAATTCATAATCTTATGATTTGGGTTAGCCCCTATACTATATCCCCTATATCCACATTTAATTTCACCATCTAAAACTCAAAAATCAAACCCAAAAGGCATGTATAAAAGTATAACCCCCAATAAAACAATCAAACTCCACAACCATATAATCACACATTTCAACCATGTTACAAAACAACAACCAAAATCCAATATATAATCATATGTACAGTCCACCTTTCATCATTCAAAACTCTTAATAAGCCAAATCCAAGAAATCTTCATAACAAACTTCTTTTTATTGACAGGACATAACAAACTTCAACACCCACAATTAGAACAAAAACAACCAAATAAAACATTTCAAAAATACTACAAAATCAAGCATAATCCAACATACATTATACATACATAATATATACTTATAATCCATATTATTGTCAATCAAGCTCACATACCACTGCACCTTCATTAGGTTTAGAAATTATGTTGACAGCAAAATAACATTTTTAGCACTTCTTGTTTTTTTTTTTTTTTTTACCTGTTGCCCAAAAAGTATGACCAAAATGCCATCGACCCACTTCCTTCCTCAACTCATTCTTCAAATACCCAAAATTGTTGCCGGATTTTTCGCCGGAGATCATCGGAAGCAGAATTGCATTGCATTGAAGTGTCTAACTTTTGTTCAACTCTCTCCAAAATTTCAGTAGGAAGAAAATTCAAGTGGGTAGCTTTTGTTCAAATGACTCGTGCGCTTAATTCGCATGCCTTAAGCCCTTAACTATGGTCTATGGTATAAAAATAAGGGCACTAAAGTCTTTTTACTTTATTGTTTGGCTCGTCAAATTGCCCTTTTCATACCTCACGTTATATTGACTTTTTTACTCTATTTAAATATCAACTTTGACCCTATATTAATTTGTAACGATGAATAAATTATTATTGAGTCTATCGTAATGTATATTTCGAGTTCATTTGGTGTCTGTGGCGTAGACAGACACCCAAGGTATTTTTGTAATAAATTAACTTTAGGTCTTCATTTGACAAGTTTCTTCGATTTGAGCTTTTTGCTCATTTTGCTTCATTTCTTCATTTTGTAATAAAAGTGTTTGCTCATTTTCTTAAATGAGTATAAATGTTTGCTCATTTGCTCATTTTGCTTCATTTGCTCATTTTTTTTGATAAAAATTTTAATAATGTACTCCTCCTCGCTTTTTTATTTGCTACATTGTTGTTGAGCGGTTTTCAAGACATTTTTAACCCTTCATATCTCTTAATTCGTTTATGAAAAAATTATAAAAAGTTGATATTATGAATCTACACATCGAGACTAATCTAAAAAGACATGACTATATTTTTACTTATAAAAAAATCAAAATAATCGGTCAAAGTTAGTGGTTTATTTCCCAAAACAACAATGCAGCAAATAAAAAAAAGCAGAGGGAGTACTCTTTAGGTCTTACAAATTGGTAAGGAAAAATCATCTGGGCTTCCCTCACATAAGACCCCCCACCCACGGCCCATTACAAGCCAAATACCCCCCAAACACCCCCTTTTTGCTTGGGATAGTAATTGAACCCTAGACCTTGCTAGGGAAGATGGGAAACTCACCACTTGAGCCAACCCCAATTCCTATAATATACTATTTCTGCCTGTTTGGTTAGTATTCATAAATAGTGGTAACGGTAATGAAATTTAATGTAAATTTGTAAATAAGTTCTCATGTCAATGACCATGGGAATGAAACTTTATCACAAAAACATGGGTTTCCCTTTATAAATTTTCATTACCACCCAATACCACCTTCTCAAGTGGTAATGGATAGTAATGAGATTTTAAGAAGAAAATTGATATATTGTGGTGAAGTAGCATTACCATAAGTAATGACATTGGAAATCTAGTACAAATTTATACTATAATGCATTACCATTTCCACCATTTATGACCTCTTACCAAACGGACCGTTTAGGTAATACACTTCCCTTCTACAAAAAGTCATAATGAGTGATAACAAGTTTTATATGGTAAAATAAAATTAATCTTATTACAAATATGCCACTACAAAAGCAGGACATGATCACTACTTTTTTGGTTCACTCTTTTAATTGCCATAATTTATTGTGGTCCCAATTTTTTCTCTTTAAGTTCTTTTGGTTTTCTCGTTACTTTCTCTATGTTTTCTTTACTGAGAAATGAAAGAAGTACTTCCATCATTTTTTTATTAATTGCAACATTTGAGTTTTCACGTTTGCCAATACACAACTTTAACAGTTGATATCTTTCATTACCTTTTAGTAAAAATTAATTAAGGCTTGTTTGGTTCATCATAGGAAGTAATTAAAAAATCTCATGAATTTTGAGTAGAAGTGAATTAAGTCCCTTCATTGAATTCATGGGAATTGAAAAATGTTGTTTGGTTGTTCGTAAGGGAAGTAGTATTTCCCTCGATTTTCTACTTACCTAGGGGGGAGTAGATAAGCTATTTCCCCCATTTTGTAGAAATTAAGAAATATTGTTTGGTTGCATTTGAGAAGTTACAATTCTCTTGTTTTTGCAAATCCTATGTATTCTCACTTCCTAAGAATAAAGAAATATTGTTTAGTTGCATTCTCATGGGAAGTTATACTTACCCATGAGGGGCTTGGTTAACAACTTCCTATACTCATGTTAACCAAACAGCCTCATTTTGGTTCTAACCTCCTAAGAAATTAAACTTCCCATGAATATAATTAGATAGTCAATCAAACAACACCTGAAAGTATATAACGAGATGAATTTATCAAGACTTCACATGACTATATTTTTCTATCCGTAAAAATCACAATTGCTGATAATAAAATGTATAAATAGCGCAAAAATTGAATTGTTGCAATTAATAAAGATAATCAAAGTTCTATCCCAACAAACCTGCCTAGTCAATAGTACAATGCATGTATAAAGAAACAGATTACCTAGTATTTAATACCATCAAGACCATTATTGTTGCATTTAATGCCCGCAATTACTGACACGCCTCCCTCTTCCTCCTTTCCAATTTATTACATTGAATTCCAACACCAATAAAACCAAAACTAATTAATGTTATTTATTTGGATTTCTCACACCCAATTCCAAACCTCATTTAATTACTCCTTTTTTTCCTTCCTCTAATAAACTCTCCCCACCCTTTCTTCTCAATTACACTATTTATCTTCTTCTTCTCCTCCATTTTCACATAAAGTTTCAATTTTTTTCTCTCTTTTATTCTTATTCGTATTAATTAAATAATTATGGCAGCAGATGTAAGTAGACAGATTAAGAGTGAAGCTAAATCTGGTTTAATTACTCGTGATTTCCTTGGTGGGTGTTCTGGGATTGATTCTAAAGAGTTAGACCTTGATTTGCATGTTCCAATTGGTTGGGAAAAACGTCTTGATCTTAAGGTATTTTTCTCACTTTTTTTTTTTGTTTCTTTACAACTATTTATTCTTTTATTTGTTTTGATTTTGATGTGAATTATTTATTCAATAGAAAATTGCTCTGTAGTTGAATAATGGGTTTTACTTAGATTTTTAAGGGTTTTATTTCAATTGAAATTAGGAATTTTTAAAATTTTGTCGAAGATATGGCTTATTTGTTTTGATTTTGATTTTGATGTGAAATGTAATTCGTATTTGAATTGCTCTGTATTTGATTAATGGGTTTTAATGGAATTTTTATGGGTTGGCTTTGTTTGACTTGAATTTTACTGAAATTAATTTCTTCAAAGTTTTCGACTTTTGAAATGTGTTGAAGATGGGTAGTTTTCTAATTTAATCGATGTCAATTATCGAAGTTTTTCATTATTATATTTTGAATATTAAGTTATTATGAATATTGTTATGCTACTTGATAGGAGTATAAATCAATTATTTATTGCTGAGCTCAGAGTATTATTGCATCATTTAATTTTATGAATAAATGCTACCATGATCAATGTGTGTGACTTAATTACTTAAAGCATCGTGATTGCTCATTTTAGTTATCTGATCTGACACTTCGATTTTTCATTCCCTTGTTCACTTTCATTTTTTAATCACCCAAATCCTAGTATCTAATGTAATTAATAAACTTCTAATGTAATTAGTACTCTTGGCATGGTCAAGTACTCAAGATGTTAGAGTTGATTGTGTTGGAGTTGATTTGTTGTTAAATAATTAAGGAAAATGATGACACCTATGGACGCGTGATTTGTACAAAGTACAAAGAAGGGGATGGGGGATTCGAACCAATGACATATCGTTCACAACACCTCAATCTTAACCACTAGGCCAAGACATCCTTGGTTAATGCTTATTGTTAGTCCTTAGCGCTGCATATATTAAAACTGAACAAGTAATGAGTTAAAATTTACTCCATGTATAAACAACATTAATGAATAATTAGTTTGTGTTTGTGGGAAATCCGAGACTTAGTTATGAGAGGTGTACTATGTTTAAGTTATTAATTATATTGTTAGGGGTTTACTTTTTTATTTAACAGTTGAAATATCAAGGAATTAACAATAAATTTATGGATTATTTGCAGTCAGGAAAAGTCTACATACAGAGATGCAACCCTGCAAATTCAGCAGCATCTGAACAGAAGAATTTATCAAACCAACTCTCACCCAAACTTCATGATTTAAATACTTTTCCACAATTATCAACATCATCATCATCAAATGTAAAGCCAACACTTGGTGTATTTGAACCACCACCAAGTTTAGACCTTAAGTTAGTCTCTAATAATCCACACTCATCTACATATACAAGTGTGTGTACTTTAGACAAGGTAAAATCAGCTCTTGATAGAGCTGAGAGAGCCTCACCCACCTCGTCATCAACGTCATCCTCTAAGAGGCGTTGGATGATAATGCCATCGACCGTCAGATCACAATCGCCATCGAATTCCTCGTCGTTGTCAGTTGGTGAAGATGAGCGGGAGTCCTCGACGAGGTGGACTAATTCCTTGATCTCTAATCAAAATGGTGGGTTATTGGTAGCTGCAGCTTGCCCTGGTTGTTTACTATATGTGTTGATATCAAAGAATGATCCTAAATGTCCTAAGTGCAATTCAGTTGTTCATTTGCCTGTGATGAGTAAGAAGCCTAAGATTGATCTTAACATATCAATATGAATTTGTCGAAGAAATCGGAGGTGGATTTGATTTGATCTTGAATGGTTTTTTATCCTTCCAAATTCATGGTAGATAAATAGAATGTTTTATTTGTATTATGGAGTATGCCTGCCTAGGATGGATGGGCTACTTAATTTGATTATATTCCTAAGATAGATATATAATTTAATGATAGAACAGAGATTTGTACATTTAAAAAGTAATACAAGATCAAGGATTTTGTTTTTTTTTTCCTTCTCATTTTATTAATTGCTCCCTCAAATTTTTTTACATTTTTATATTTGGTTGTCTTCAATTGCTCCATCAAGATCAGCTCAATTGTAATGAAGAACGTGTGCAGTATGTCATACCTCATACGTGTATAGGTATTAATGTATTATCCAAATTCTCTACATTGATGCTTGACAAGTTGGATGATGCTGAAGAAATTTAATGTCCGTGAACTTTAAATTATTTATATAATAATTACCTACGTCTTATTCATGATTTGCACCCAAAATAATGTAAGCTTTTATTATGCGACGGTAACTCTCTTTGTTTCAAAATGTAAGGTATAAATACTTAACGAAAATTTGCTTTGGTTACAAATATTACTTGTAATATAGCTTCTAAGCACGCGATGCGTGCGACAATAATTTTTTCATTGTGATATTTCGTAATGTCGAGTAGCTAGTTTTACATGTACGCAATACATGCAGCGACAACTCATTATAATAGTTTAAGTTGGCAATTTTTTCAATAAATGCTTTGTTTTTTTCAACTTATTAGAAGTTATTTTAACCAAAAATAAGTTTAGATCAGTTATTGATCTAACCTTATTATCCTCTATGTAATTGACTTACACAAATTGAAATTATATAAACCCATTAATGATCATTTGATCATTTCTTTACATGACTATAATGTTGTGTAAGTATATTGTTTATCTTTTATTTTTGCAATTTTTCCTTTTCATGGAAGATTTTGATATTCTTAAATGAATTTGTTATCTTTGTTTTTTTTAAACTTTTTAGTCTTTCCTTTTTTTAACCAAAAAATTTTAACAATGGCAAACATTGGGATTGATTGATTACCCATTATTATTTTAAAAATTTAAACAAAATTAATGTAATTAAAAAAGTAAGGGTAATATAGTCATTTAATATGGGGACACCATGCCTCCCCCCTTCACTTATATAATAGAGATAAAAATAATTAGAATTATACCATTATATTTGTTTTGAAAACTACTACAACAATATCATTTTCTTATAATTTTAATCAACATGAATTAAGAGTAATTAACCGTCAAAGTTTGACTTAGAATATCGTGTGTCTTATATTGTAACAAATGGAGTTGTATCTTTGGAGCTTTGATTGACGTCTAACAATAAATTAATACTAAATTGACTTGTACTTGGTACTAAATTTATAACTTAATCTCAAGAGTCAAGAAGCATCAAATTCTACTTAATTAGGTGACCTAATAACAAAGAATAAGACAAATGCAAAAGGCCAAAAGCTAGCTTTCTCCTCCACCTTTTTCCCACCTATTTTTTTTCTGGTTAGGCTTTAAATTTTCGAGTTGCAAATCAATCTTTTTAGACTTACAGATGTAGAGAGGGAAACAAAGAAGATTGACAAGTAATAGATGAAGAAAAAGTTTATTATAAGCTGGAAAAGTATTCATATGACCCTAAAGATATATGAAAAATTGAAAATTACTAACATGTTTTCGTTAGAGAGGTAACTCTATCTAATTTGGATTTAGAACAGATTGCAAGTAATCTTTTCTTAGGTTTGTTATCATGGGTGGGTATTAACTAGGACTGGCAATTAGGTAGGGTTGGATCGGGTTCGTGTTCGGATCGATAATAAATGGATCAAAAATCCCTCAACCCAAACCTAACCCATTTAATAAGCAGGTTGAAAAACTCAACCCTAACCCGATCCATTTAATAAACGGATTACACGTATAACCTGTTTAATCCATTTAACATAATTATTATTATATTGAAAAATAATTATTTTCTTAAAAAGCTAAATAATGAGCAAGTTCACTATTGAAAGTATGCATGTTGAGAGTTTCTTGTAATAATTATGACCTATTAAAGCGATATTTTATTTTTTTTTAACCATATTTTAGATTTATCAATATAATTTTTCGAGAAATTTCAATATGTTTAAGTTAATAAGATCAAAACAGGTCATTTTCAGGTCGGAAATATCAACCTGAACCTAACCTGTTTAATTAATGGGTTAATTATGTCAACCCATTTACTTAAATGGGTCAAAAGTTAAAACCCTAACCCGCTTATGTCGGGTTAGGTTTGGGTCGGGTTGTTGGGTGAGGTCAATTGGTAAATCGGGGGAAAACTTGAACTACGTACATACTTACTTTTAAAAAAAAAAGGTAAAGCCAAGAGACATATAAAAATGGGTGCTACTGCGGCTACACCTCTCGATTTGTCAGGAGCCCTAGTATTAACCGAGGATGGTAATATTATCATTTGATTTGACGATGATTATGGAGTATTATTTATAGGGGTAATATTTACTTCTATTTGATATTGTAAATCTTTTTGTGCTTCCATACTTCATGCATATATACGGCATCCTCAATATAAAAGACTAAAAATTTATTTTTAGTTAGGGATTAAACTTTACTCAGATATCTCTTACAACTGATTTTTTTTTGGACATTTAGATAAATATAAATTAAACATATATATATCAATGACGAATATATTTGAGCATATACGCAAAAACTCTTGAACATTTGAGCATAACAAAGATCACTCTTTATGCACAAAACTTTTGAGTATTTGTTAACAAATTAATTACTATGTTCAAAACAAACTTTAATTGTTTTCAAGTCTTTATCTGTATGTTCTAGATCATATAAATGTAAAAGATTATTGGAGTTGTGATATGAAAAACATGTGGATGTAATTTTTTTTTTTTTTTTTTTTACTTTGGTCTAACTTTCAAGACATGCAAATATATATAGCAAATTTGTACAATGTTCAAAACTTTTAAACTGTTTGTTTATTCATAGCCATAATGTTCATCATGATTCCGAGACCATACTCCATAATAATAAATTGACAACATAAGATACTAATATGGAAAAAGCTTTCAGTCAAAGAATTAAAGATAACGATTTACAACTCCTACCAGACTAGACTACCACATCCATTATCAACCATGAAATATCTATGTACCACCTACATGAAGTATTATGTGAAATATGTACTTTTTACATTGTTTTTTTGAAATCCATCCATAACAAGTGGAGCCACTCCATTCTACGGACAATACAACTATCAACTATCATTTTCATGTAGTATATATTATACTTGTAACAAATTTCCATGTTGCACCAAAAAGTTTTTTTTTTTTTGCATGTTTCGCAAAATTTATCGTTTAGAATTCAAATGATCTAATAATCAATATTACTAGGGTGAAAAAAATGAGAATCGAGAAGATGAAACTTAATTTCCTCTACTATGTTTATTGTTGTTTTTTTTTTTGGAATATTCTAAAACCCTCTAACATTTCTTTTAGGTTCATTAGAAACTTCATTAAATTAATTCACCAACACAATTAGTAAAAAAGGGTAAGATTAAGTCCTAGAGAGAATAAGACATAAACAAACGGTTTGAGCTCCAACTTTCTACATCTATTATTTGTGGTAAAAAGTTTCAAGTTTCAAATCATCACACTTTTCACTTTAACTTGATTAATCAACTCAATGTTGTCAATTAGCTAATGTCTAAACTGAAACATCACAATTATTAAAGGACAAAATGTAGAGGCCCAAAAACCAGAATTCTGCCTCTTTCACATTCCCAACAATATACTCGCGCGCACAACTCGCCCAAATGCAACTCGATAGAGGGGGCCCCAAACTCCCAATGAGAGGCCCTAATATTCGTAGCATCCCAAAGTCATCCAACTTTCCAAAAGCTAACCAACAAGATACTCTGTAGTCGGTCTATAAACAGAAAAACTTAATAACAAGTAGTTGTTTTTAAAAAAAAACTTCTTAAGCAATTGTTTTCTAAAAGTGAACGTGTTCGGCAATGGTAGCGGCGGTGGTAGCTTTTAGATGTGAGAGTAGCGGTTAGCTGTGCTGGTAGTTGTTAGTGGTGGGTGTGTAGCTTTTAGCTGTTAGCTGTTAAAGTAGAGAGATAATATTTTTATGTTGGGTAAAAGAAGCTGTCAAAGTAGCTGTTTACAAATAACTAGTTAAAAACTCAAATGAAACTTTAATATAAAGTTTATACACCTAAACACTACTCCAAAAACTACAAATTATAGCTTTTGACAAACACTACCAAAACACTACTTCTACAACTAAAAGCTACTCATACCACTACCTAATTAAACACTACTATTTTTCTTAATTACTGATTTGACTGAGTTTGCGCCGAACAGGCCCGAAAACTAAAAGGTAGTGTTTCACAAAAATTCCTCTAAGGAAACAAGAAAAAGCTAAATGACATTTCATTCTTTTAATCTCCCATTTGATCTCTTTGATTTGTGATGATTTGACTCTACGCTTTTGTATGTGCATGCATGATGGTAATTGAGACCAATTGGACACAAACAAGAAACTATTCTATTGAAAAATAATAGGATACTTTTGAAAAATATATGATAGTAATTAGAGTAGTGAGCCACTCTAAATTTCGTACTTTTAGTAAAATCTTGTTCAATTGCACTATGTAAATCATATACGAGAAAATTGTTTAGTAATTACCACGAAAATTATCATATGATCAATTTAGTAGTCTAGAACAATAGTAAATAATAGATAACCAAATATTTTGTAGCATACTTTAATTATTTCTAATTGTGTTCCTTAAGTATTTCGTGATAAATCAGAATAGTTTTTTTTTTATATAATGCATTTTCATATAACATTTATGTATCTTTTCTTATCACTCATAGCCAATTCAGCCAATTGGGATTATACGCTAGATGATACAAATCCTAGGGTGGCAAAAATGCAGCCACCGGAAGATAAATAAGAAATATGTGAAATATTAAATATAAGGCCCGACTCCGGAAGCTGAAGCAGAGGCCGATTACGTCGATTCTGGCCCCATTCACTTGCTTCTCGTAGAAGTTGTAAGTATACAATATCCCACAACTACAAATAGTATAGTGAGGTCAAATCGGATTAAAAAAAATTCAATGAATTAGTTACAAACAAACAATTGTTGCAAGGAACGCTTCTTTTGAAGTTAAACATAGTTGTTTAATACTATCATAACAGAAAGAGACATACATTCCATATCTAATTAATCTCCAAATCTTTTGTGTGTTATATTCAATTTGTTGCAATTACACTTTCATTGATGTCTTCAACAAGTTTTCTAGCGAAAAGTGAATGAACTCAATGAAGGTGTGGAAGTAAACAGTAGGAGTATACTGAACTTACATTACTATACATGTGAGTAGACTATTGGAGGTGGGGATCCTCGCTTCCTTTTCAAAGTTTTCATATAAGGTTGTCGCGAGTATTGTCATTTTACTACAATCATATTTTAAGTGATGTTCCTTGATAACTAAGAAGAGGTGAGTTCCTGATGAAGACAAATTTGAGTTCTTGATGGTAACTCATAAAGATATAAATTATTACGTGTAACTGTTACATCATAATTTATAGTGTAACAACTCATAAATCAATTTGTAAAAAAAATTCAAATGACATGAAATAAATGACAAAATGACATCATATTCATGTCATTATTTGTGTAGTCGATATCATATTCGTTGGAGTCTTTGCCATTATGTACATGTGAGGTTTGTTACACAATAAGTTATGTACTTATGTATGTTACACCTAAGACGCACACTCACACAAAACTAGGTACATTAAAGTGTCAAGATTTTCATTTCATAAAATGTCATTTTTTCAAATTGGATGATTTGAATTACTATATTTATTGGCCTAATGTGCACATCCATATTTGGTCACTATTGGATCCTACATAGTTAATTTTTCTTTGAGGGTATGGAATCATCTTGATTACATTACTAAGTTTTGGATAATATCATCTCACATTAAAAGTTACCATCAAAATCTGTAAAAGACTAAAATAAATGAAAATAATCTTGATCTTACTACTTCCTCCATTCTGTTTTAAATGAAAGGTTTGCTTTTTCACGCAACCCAACGCGCTTCTTTAATCGTTAATATCTTTAGTTGTGTACAAGTAAAAAATATAAAAAAGTCATAATATGATAGTATGCATCGAGACGAATCTAACAAGATCCCCTTGACTATGTTTTTCTTTATATAATTGCGATAAATTGGAGTCAAGATTGATCAATTAATAGTGTCGTTTCACCCAATGTTTTACTTAAAGCAGAACGGACGAAGTATAAGTTGTTAATTATAGGGAGCTTGTTTTTAGTGTACTGAGAACTCATCATTGAGAAAGGATAGTTATGAGGGATGGGTTCTAGGCAATAGATTACTCTCCTTATGATAGTTGGAATTTGCCAACTTGAGACTTGCATTCTAATTTTTACCTTCGTCTTGGACTTGGTGCATCCAGCATGATTACTATTTACGCCCAGCAACTCACATCATTGTAAATTTATAACAAGGAAACGTCCAATTTACATTACTCCGACAGTTTTATTTGTACGATCTTAGGTTCATCTCCTATAATCACATGCTTGCTAAGAAACAATATCACTTTAGAAAAGCTTAGTGAAATTATTTCGGTCCTATTCTTTAGGGCAGGGTTTCAGTTTAGTTTAGTTCAGTTCAGCTTAGTTTAGTTCACTGTAGTTCAATTCAACTACTTTTCGCTCACAGTTTCACTTCAATTTAGTTATGTTCAGTTTGACTCATTTCAGTTCAACCTAAAAAAACAGGGCCTTAACACATGAAGGAGCATGTCGCTCCACGATTTACTATATACATGTATTAAATAACTATATTACCTCTTATAAAAATTATTTACATCCTACATGTAGAAGTTTAGAACCATGTCGCTCCACGATTTCAATATGAATTTTGAAAATTTGAATTAAAATATATTCAAATAAGTAAATAGTAAATTTCAATATAAGTTTCTAAGTACTACTACTATAATTATAATAAAGTACTATTTCCTCCGTTTCTTTTTAAATGCAACAATTGGACTTTCACGTTCAACGAGGTATTACTTTGACCATAAATATCTATAATTACATATAGGTAAAAATTATAGAAATTACATATTATGAAAGTAGGTCACGAGACAAATCTAACAAGATCTCACTTGACTATATTTTTCATTATGTACAAATCACAAATCTTAGTCAAAGTGATAGGTGTTAATAGTGGAAAAGTCCAATTGTTGCATTTAAAAAGAAACGGAGAAAGTACTATTAATTATTATTATGATAATAAGGAAAGTTCTATATGGTACCCTTGTATTATTGACTTTTCATTATGGTATCATTGGAAGCTTTTAAGTTTCATTATTCCTCAATTATTGACATTTCTATGTGCTATAATTTCAAAAAGTTATACTACCTCCCACCACTTTAACCAATCCGATAGCCACTTTCTTAGGTTCCTCACCGCCACAATTATCATCAACCATAACCACAATGCCCCTCCTTAGCATCCATTATTTTATCCATCAATCTTTTATCGTAAAATATGGCGATATAGAAATATATTTTACCCATAGATTGCAAAAGAATGGGGCCTAGTGGGTTTATTTCGTGGTGATAGTGATGGCTAAAACTTTGGGAGGGTGGCTTGCAAATGGTTTTGGTTGTGAGAGGGTAGTATAATTATTTGAGATGGTACTATTTACAAATGTTAATATATACCCCTTTGTATATTTTTATCTTTCTCAATTGTAATCTTGATACTATTTACAATTAGAGAGAAACTTCTAAATTGTTCTCAATATATAAGAAAAAGTATAGTCATATCGGGTCTTGTTTGATTAATCTTAATGAGTAATTTATTACTAATATTCAATCATAATAACTTTTACTCATATGTAATTAAGAATATTAAGAACAGTGTATCAGCATATGTGCACAAACAAAGTAGGAAAGATAAATAAAAAAATACAGAGGGAGTAAAGGATACCATGTAAAATTCAAAAGTTTCCGATTGTATCATATAAATAAATCAATAATACAATTTTACCATATAGAATTTCCCTAATAATAATAACAAAAAAAATTTCAATACAACATTTCATGTTCTTAATTTGTTCTCCTATTTTTCTGGCCGACCCTGGCCGTTCTCTCTCTTTTTTCTCTCTAAAAACCCTAGTTTTTTTTTTTTTGATCTAGGGGCTACTACCACCCTTTTGGGCAGTGGTAAGCCCCATTTGTTCTCTTTATTTTTGTTTTTAAGCTTTTGTTTACAATAAACCTTCAGTCTCTCTCTAATGAGAGTTGTTCTACCCATATATTGGGTTACATCTACCCACATGTTGGGTTTTATCTCTCTCCTTGTGAGAATTTGGCGACTTTGCTTTTGGTGTTTTGTTTCTCTTACAGATTGATTTGTTGGTGAGAATTAGTACTGCTTCACCAGAGATGTCAATTAATCAACTACAATCAGATGAATCAAATCAAGTTTTACATCAAAAATACAAGAGATCAGTAAACCCCTCGTAGAAGGCTGTATCAAACAGCGATGTGGAAGAGGGCTTGCAGAATTGTTAAATCTTATCAGCGATTATGATTTTGACATTACAAAATTTTGTTTGATCCAATTTGATATGTATTTTTTGGTTTTGAATTATTCTGTACATGTCGTATGATTTTTAATCAATGAATTATTTTTATTTTACAAAAAAAAAACATTTTCATGTTCTTGTCACCTTGATCTAAAGAGGCTTATCAAAAGGCGGATACCGGAGTAAAGAAAACCTAAGACAAAGTCATGATATCACCTGGAAGATTTTTGGTGTGCTAAATGCTAATTATTCTACTAATAACACATATCATAAATTCTTCTTTTTAAGGGGAATCTCCCCCTTTTAGATCTAGCAGTGTTATTCGTAGATTGTTCTTAAATTCAAATTATTGAGAAGATAAATTCTCCCATCAAACAGTAATTTTACACCTAGTGTGCCGGGTTCCTCTAATCAACAATTAACCCCAACCCCCTCCAAAGAAATAAAATAACAAGCTGTCTCTGAGTTTCGGACCCTAGCTCCTGAGTTAGAGCACTCGTGTGGTAGGCAGGAAGCAACCGTAAAGACAGCACTAAGTTGGGGCGGCTCGAAGCACAGCACGACCATGCACGGAAAACAAGGGCACAGCTTGGGCACGACGCAAGCACGAAAAACAAGGGCACAGCTTGGGCACAACGCAAGCACAGCACGACCCAATACTATGTGTGCCACTCCATAGGCCTGACAACTGTTTTTATTGGGAACGTCCGACACTAGATGACTTTTCTGTGGCTTGCGCCATGTTTGGGCCTTCGTTTTGGGTCCGACCCCACCGGCACAACCAAGTGCCCTCTAGCTCGTAGCAAACAAGAGAAAGATGAAATAGTAACGGGAAGAACTACAAAAAAAAAAAAAGAGACTAAAGTCTAGATAGGATAAAGTTCCATAAAGTAATACAAAGAATGTCTATATACATTTGGCGACAGCACCAGTTACACAAACATGAAGATCCATCAAAGGGAGCTTCTGGTAGAAACTATCACCCAAAGAAACAAAAAGCTGCACATAATCACACACAAGATAACTTCACAGGAGCAACTTTTTATGTTCAGGTGAAAAAAGAAATATGAGAGAGGTTGCAAGTCTAAAAAGTAAAAGGTACTGTCATACTTGCTTACTAGCATCAGAAAAACAACTGTCTGCAGTGGGAAGCCTCAATCTCAGAAGGGCAGTAAGGGCACTTGAAGGTCTTTGTACCGCTCTTCGAGAGCTTTGTTATCGACTGCTTGCAAAGTACATGTGCACATGACATCAGCATTGGCGGGTTCTCGTCAGTTGCTTGATCACGACTTACCGGGCACACGAATATCGTGTGGAATTGAAATTCCTTATCCAGATCGACCGGAACAGGGAGCTGCTTCATTGACTGCCATTCCTGTTTTTTACCTATCATCACATTCATCAGCTTCAGGAGGGTAGGAAGCCCTTGAACTCCAGCTGCTACTGTTACACTCAATGGGCTCTCAAAAGATTGCCCCAGAAGATTACAGAACTGCCTAGTAAATTCCTCCCCCAGTTTTTCCCAGTTGATAGGTGCAAGAAGATCAGAGTAAGGAGAGACGTCGAGTTTACCGGCCCACAAAAGGCATGCCATCAACTTCTGGATTTCAGCCATATGGGAGGAAGCAAATGGAGATAGAAAAGTTCTAGCATACTTTAGGGCATCGTCTCTACCCTGACTCTGAAGAATCTTAACATACTGCAGCCTATGAAGTTTAAGTTCGATATCTGATCCACTTTGCTTGAGTTTCTCGCAATTAGCAGTTGCCCAATTTAGCGCCGGTTCCAAGTTATGAGACTTCATGGCTTGACGAATATGGAACATCTCTATGAAAGGAGATTTCAAGGCAGTTGCTTCTGGCTCTCCAGCTTCATCGGCAAAGCAGTCTCCCACTTCAAACAGGCCTTCCCTGTACAGATGACTGGCTATGATCTGGTTAATCGTGTGGTTATCAAAATCAATGTTTCTGTATGACTTTGATATATCGGAGGTAAAAGATTTTTCAAGCTGCTTTGGGTACTTGCTTAATGGTCCATTCAGCTCTTTTTGGCTGGAATCTAGTTGGCTGAGATGAGCAATGTCCTTTAACTTGGTCTTGAGATCAGCAAGAACGCTTTTATGATCGGGGTATGAGGTACTAGCATCAGGTGATTGTAGTTTAACTAAAGCCTGCTCAAGTTCCTGGCCTATCTGTTCTATTGCTTCCTGGCATTTGGAGGCACACAGTTTTTGCTTCTTCGTAACATGGTCAAATGCATCTTTCACAGCTTTCAGCTCCATTTAACTGATTGTGGGTTGAAGTTCTTAATAAAATTTGTGAAGCAAACCGAAGCAGATTAAACACAAAATACAGGTAGACGGTAGTACAGGCGGACAGCTGTTTAAATGAGTTTGTAGCAGAATAAGTCAACATCTTGAAGATTATGAAGAAAAGAGAGAAAACCTATAACTTCATTTATTTGCAACCATTCATACAACATGCTAAAGTGTGAGGCTAATCAAAAGAAGTAAAGAACAATATAGAAAAGCTACCACATTTTGAAGAATTAAAAAAGATTTCAGTTCGGAAACTACATCAATTAGAAGACAAAGTGAAAACAGAAAGGGCAGGGAGAGAAACAGTAAATCATTGCTATTGTGCACATAACAAAGATTATAGAATACTCAAGATAGCATATGATACTCAGATATCTAATCGCCCTGTTCACAACTCATAAGTAGACAAGAGCCTAAGTTTTAGAGGAAACAATTTAAACTGAAAGAAATAAAAAGCAACTATAAACCTGACAGAACTTATTTCTCTATGATTTACTACATAAGTCACACTTTTGTCAAAGTCAGGTTTTAGCACTAATCAAATTTCCATAAGGGAATTTCACTAAATGATTGCCTTTGAAACGAGATCCAAACAACCAAATAGCGCTGCAAGCCATAACTTACAATTTTATTCTTAATATCCAAGTCTACCCCAAAAAATCTTGATCAAGCAATGATAGGATCTTCAAGAAGATGCTTTTAACAAAGGAGCAAGGAATTATAGAGAAGCTTCTCAGTAACCCAAGAGATTATATCTAAGCCAGGACCATTTCCTCAAAGTTCTAGCAGAACACTCCACCATCGTCCTAGATAGGTTTACAGGCACAACTTGAATAACGCCTGTTGTAATTTCATATAATACAACTAAAGACTATTGGAAACCCACTTCTTTGCAGATTTATACCTATCCCCACTGAAGCATCTTCTAAGCATGTTGTATCAAAAACTATAAGGCATCGGCGGTATTAATCTTTCCGAGATCAGTGGGCAAAGGTGCATGGCCTTTTTTCAGCTTCTTGTATTCTCTGCGAAGGGCCACCAGCCAATTACAATATGTATCCGTTCACTTCCAGTTCAGATTTCTACGATAGCCCCTACTTAGATACAAAGGACCCATGCCTCAAAACTTCATCAAGACTTATCACCATTTCCACATAAAGGGTCTCAATGAATATTCAACCTTGTATTTCATAAATGCTACAAAAAGCCATTGGCAACCACACAAAGCTTCCTCCACTTCTTGTCTTCACTGATTAAGGAACACAAAAGGGTGGCCAAACGTAAGTTTTAAACTTTAACACAGATTTAGTAATTGTTGTTTATCTTATGTCAAAATATGATGACCATAAGCTACTATTAGGCCCTGAGTGACCTGCACACACTGCTAAAGCGACAGGAACACTTTGCTAAATAGATTTTTCCCCCTCTACATTTTCCACTCCTTTTATGATAAAGGTCTATGACTTTTGGTCGTCCACTTCTTTGTTATGCTAGTTGTACTGGTAATACAAGTTACCAATGACATTAAGCAATCACAAGTAAATCACTCTAAATTTCTAAGAAACAGGAGACAATTAAGCCCTCCTAGGAGAATTTTTCTTAATTACTACTGAAAATTGCAGCTTCCCCTTAAAAGGATAGTACACAAAAATTGTCATATCCAAAATGGATTTCATGCATGATCCCCAGTCATGTACAGTTCAACGTCTCTGGCAAACTTAGGGATACTTTGGAGGCTACTACGGAGACTGGGACCCTTGAAGTTGAAATTGTATTGAAATGTTATTTCCCCGTCACGACTCACGTCATACCCAGTCAAACTACCTCCATTTCTCCAAACCTTAGTCACTGACACAGTCTCCTAAACTTCTGGCTATCTATTAGTGAAAAATCATTAAGCTAAATTCAACGCCGATTTCAAAAATCAACAATGGAAACTTCTGGTTATTTTTGAAACCCTTATAAAACAAAAACCTTCAAAAATCGCAACCTCAACATCAAAATCAACAATGGAAACTCTCTCACTCTTCCTTTCAATAATGGCTTCCAATCTCTGAAATACAACGCCGATTTCACAAATTTCAGGTACAAATCTCACCGTTACTTCATCATATCCTCACAATTTCGTTTCAAACCCTTACTTTCTCCCCTAAATCGCTTCTCTCTCTCCTCCAAATTTCGGAAATGTACCGTAAACTCCGTCGCATCTCATGATCATCATCACAATGATCATGTACATGATCATCATCATCATAACCACCATCATCAGTGTGGTCATCACCATCATCATCATCACGGAGGTGGTGAAGTGAAGTTGAGCAAGTTTCAGGAAAAAGTGTTTGGGTTTGCGAAGGCGATAGGGTGGGTAGATTTAGCTATCTATTAGTGAAAAATCATTGAGCTAAATGGTACTAAAGGTACATAGAGATGTGTAGGAAACAGAGAAAGGAAATTCAACGAAAAAAAAATAAGGAGCTTTGATTCTTGGTAATCAGTGACTTTATTGAACCCTAACCAAGAAGTATACACCAGACTCCAAATCAGTTGCATAAATGACAACGAATGGTGGTTATGCCTCTAGAACTCTCCAATATTGTGTTAAACAATAACTGTTTCCTGCCTGCAACTACTAACCTCTGAGCAGAAAACCAAATTGCTGATAAGCTCTAGTTACTCCTGCGTCTAGGTCACAACCTCCATTACAGACCAAAATGTAATTCGACAATCCCCCATTATCATTTCTCATAACAGCAAGACTCCCAAGGCAATATAAACAATTTTCAGCGCTCAAAAGTATGACAAGGGATCCATTTGGAAAAATGTAAAAAAAAAAAAACCCACAGTCCAAGACACATATTGACTGGTGATCCATAGTAGTCACATCAAAATTGTCCCGGAGAGAGGTTGGGGGGGAGTCAAACGATTCGTTCATACTCTTGTGGATTTCTCCCTCTGCTGAGCTCTTTCCTTTTGCAGAGAGTGAGACATGCATTCAACCATTTAATTCTCGATGTGAGTGGAATATCGTAGGCCATAGAGTAGTTAAGTAGCCAAGCTAAAGTAGAGTATCCAGAGGGAAGGGAAGGCATTTTGCTTACAACGAAAACTCGAAAAACAAGGTCTAGTATCAGCAATGTTCCACTGCAAGCATAGCAGAATATTCTGCAAGGAATCAGAATGGGGGCACCAGTAAACCCTTGATTACGTACGTCAGAAGGGGTAAAAGGGGAAAGGCACAACATTCAGCCACCTCACCAATGCAACGTCACAATTAGTTAAGGGCCAGGAATATTCTACAGGGTAGTGGGGATGATTTACTGTCACCACTGCCATTTTAGTTATTGTACAGAATTACAGAATTTCTGTGAGTGGGAACTATAAATAAGAGCTGAGGTGAGAAATGCAGGGCATGAGAATTTTGTAATAGAAAGTGAGACAATTTTGGAGAGTCCTTGCCTCTCGAAGAGTGAGGGTTGTAATTGATATTTGCTACACTGGTTATTATCAATACAACTAATTATCCTTGATTTTGTTTTATTTCTCCTTCTCTGTTTAGATTCTTGCTGATTTCATTTGGTTTCTACCATATTCATGATAAAATCCTGCTGATAAGTGCACTTGAAGAAACAAAAAAAAAGTCATGTGAACTTGAGGAAAGAGCTTGCCATGGTGTGGACAATGAAAAACTAGGGAAAAGCAGCAGAGTAAAATTAAAGTTTGTGTGCTGCAAATCAAACGAGAAAATTCAGAACGTATAGTCTAAAAAAAATTCTCGTACAAAAAAGACCTTGAAGTATCCAAAGACCTTCAACTTACCGAAGGAAACATGCCTATCACAAAGAGAGCTAGGTGTCCATACAAACCTGTGGGAGATATCAAACGAGAGGAAAAAGGCGTCGATACAGAAACTAGACAACATAGTTATAGAATTGCTTCATTGTCAAATATTCACAAATTTGGTTCCAGTAAGCTAAAGAAGCAGAAGAAGTCTTAATCAGGAAGAATAAGAGAGTCCATCGAAGGATATAAGTTAATACATAAATAAATGACACCTCATACACATTCTTCAAATCCTAATCAGAAGAGAACACTATGAATACTTTGTGTGAGTACATTCAGACAGCCTGGCAAATGAAACACAATAAGGAGTGGTGTGGAGTGGTGTGGGCTAATAAAATCATCATCCCATAATCTGAGTGAGCGTTTTTGAGTTTTGAATTGCAGCAAGTTGATACAAAGTACAAATGGAACAGCCAATAAAATGATCCATTTAAGTCCTTTGCTATCAATAAAACAGAAAAACTATTGACTTTTGGTGCATCAAAGGAATTTTACGTGCTAAGTAAAAATGCCATAGTTTTGTTGAGCATGCTATTGACATACTCCCTCTATTCAAAGAATATTGCCACAGTCCCCATCACTCAGAATTAAGTGTTGACATGAACTCACTAAAAAAGAACCTGCGTAATAGTTGAGTCATCCCAAGTTCTCCCGATCATTCAATTTACGAAGGGACATTTTGGGGAAAAAAATCAAAATTCAGTACTACAACAAGACATCCCTAAATGGCAAGTAAGTATGAATAAAAACTCCAGACCAACTTAGCATCGTGAAACTCCAAATAGTGCTAGATCAGAATATAAATCATGAACAAAAAAGTGATGCTACATTGCTACGAATTCTCCAACTAATGCAATCACTCAACCGATAACCATTCAGATGTCTGCTATTTGCAACAGAACATCAATTCCTAAAATCTATAGCTATCCCGAATAATCTTGTTAACATACGAACTTAATGTCCTCGGATATACGTGGCTAATCTATACAGAAGTTAAAGGTCACCCAACAATCTCTCTTCAAATAACTCATAGTTGATAATAACCCAATTTACCTTTTACCCACAACCCAACACCAATATTTAACCATACTAAATCAGTAAATCACCCATATCAAGAACTTAAATAACAAACTAGAAGTAAAATGAAGCAACTAATGCATTAAAAATCATCACATGATAGAATTTCCCAAAAGACACATGAAAATTGAAAAATAATTCAATCAAAACACACTCATTTCTTGAAAATACAGACCCAATAACTACCCAAAACATAAATTCACAAAAATCAGTCAATTAAAGCTAGAACAAAGTTAAAAATTAAATTCTAGCTAATCCAATTTAGAAATAAAACTACTCACGTTGCATATGAGTGAAAAACAAAAGGGGGTAAAGTCAGATGAAGAAAATTGTTCTGTAATCACAACGAAGAAGAAATATTGAAGGGAAAAAACATTAATTTAGAGCAAAGTTGCGCAGATCGAATAATAGGGGATGGAAATAAATGAAACAAAAGAAGAAGAAAAAAAGAATGAGCAAAAAATTTTTGAAGATGAAAGTAGAGATTGCAAAAGCTTACCTTGGTAGAGAGAAAAGGGTATTAATGGATAGAGTTGATTTGATGAGGGGAGGAGTCAAATCTCAGTAAGGGTTTCTTCTCTTTTTTTCTGGATTATTCACTGATTGAGCCACGAAAATATAAGATTTCGTAGAATTGCAGGAAATTTCATTTCTTTTTATTACTTCTTTCGTTTCCTTTAGGGTTGGGCGATGTTCGAGTCCGGATCCTCTAGAGTTTCGTGATAGAAGTATCTTAACCTTATATTTTAGAATTAAAATGTTCATATTAGTGGGAAGGTAAAAATAAGGGGGTGGATTATGATGAGAAAAAATAAGGGGTTTTTGGAAAGTTAATATATGAGTAAATGATTTTTTATTCAATGGTTGATATCATGATATTGCTCAAAGTCTACCTTATAGAGTTCTTTTAGAACTCTAGAGGATCCAAACCCGGCGATATCCAAGATGAGTAAATTAAATAAAATGATATCGTTGTAATTGTTTCGGTTGACGATTGTCACAAGTACAAAATTATAACTTATGGCGGAATAATGTCTTGCACGTTTACTAGAGGCGATTAAATGGCAGGTCGGGCCGCCCCTAATAAATTGCCCACTTGTTGTGCCTGGCCAAATTTCGGGCCTGTTTTTGTGCCTAAATCCCGCTTTTCGGGCCAAGTTCGAGCCGGACCGAAATTTGAACTAGAAAGTCATTTTTAGGTTACCCAAAACCCGTCCCAAACAAAAAAACGTGTCGGGCCCGAAACTCAAACCCTAAAAGTTGCCCAATTCCAGACATTTCTCGGGCCGGACCGAGCTCACTTTGATTAACTCTACCTTTTACAAATATTTCCTTAGTTTTACCAGTAATGGAAGAGTTTACAAAGAAATGCCATGTCATCCCATGACATCGTGTAATCAATTGGGAAGAATGGTGGTGACACGCGGCAATGCATCTACTTTTTTTTCCTAGTTGTAGTGGCAAATAGAAAAGATTATTATTTTATATTTATAATTATATATGTATATAAAACATTGTTGCATAACTCTTGAGTTCCAAAAAAAACTCATAATATCGTTATTTTAATCTTATTTTTAAGTTCATGTTTTGGCTTCTCTAATTTTGTAATGCAAAAGCTTGCGATGAATTTATTTGATAAGTTTTTTTTAGGAGTAATATTGTTGACATATTATCTCATTAATGGGAGCTCCATCATTTCGATACAAGGTCATGAGTTCAAAATCCTATAATAATGATATTTTTTTGGCTATGTGTATGATAAGAGCTTTTGCATAAAAGAGGAGTGTTATGTGGCTAATATATGTAACCATGTCAGCACTCATGCCAAATGACAAACTCCAATGCTTGCTAACGTGTTTAATAATATACTAGTATTTTGGCCCGGACGTTGCCACGGGTCGTATTTTTTCCCGAACTTGATATGCATTCTTTTCATTCGCATTAAAATATAATAAAGAAAACTCAACATTTAAAAGGTACAAATATAATAATGTGGACATTTAAAGCATAATTAAAAATTGGTTGAGATGGTAATTGTGCTATGTACAATGAGTCCGTTTTTTAAGAGACGGTCTCATGTTAGTATTAATGTGAGACCAGCTGATGTCATTCTGACATCACGCGCGTGCATCAAACCAGCACCAGAATTAGTTAAGCGCTTGACCCTATTAGGGTCCGTTCTATTCATCATATTTTAACTTATATAAGATAAGATAAGATAAGATCAGATAAGATCAGATAAGATAAGATAAGATAAGATAAAATAAGATGTTAGACACACACAATAAATTATTTTATAAGATAAGATCAGATAAGAGATCTTATAAGATCAGATCAGATAAGATCTTATAAGATAAGACTAGCCTTTTGTGCACGCGATACGTGCGATGATATTTTTAGGCCTAATACTAAGTAGTAAACAAACTGAAAATGCAAGTTAGTATTTAAGTTCACCTCCATTTTGTGAATAAGATTCTTCCATGTTCTTTTTATGTTGTTATTCATTTTTGTGATTTTGAATAGTTTTTTGTTTCTCAAGTCTTATACGCGCATGTTCTTTTATAATCAGTATGATGTTCTTTACTAAATATCGTCATGTTCTTTTTTTTGGTTTTATTCATTTTTGTAATTTATAATAGTTTTTGATTTCTCGCTGAAAAATACAAAATGTTGTAAAGTTTTAAGTTGTGAGAAAAATTATAAAAGATTGTTTCCCACAAAAAAAAATAGTACATAAAATTTATGTTTTCACATATTATCCTTTTTCTTAAGGGAGTAATATGTTCCTTTACTAATTAATTATGTAGTGTTCTTTTCAAATAAATATTATATTATAATTTAACTTGCAATATACTTTTCTTACATAATTGGTGAAAAGTGGTTTGTTAGTGGAAAATTGTGATAGTAATTCTTTGATTTAGATAAGAGTAGTTTCTTTTTTTATCCACATGATGCGTTAGTAGTTAAGGTGATAGATTGAAATTTCATCCAAATGAATCATGATGGGTTGGTTTGGGTTATTTTTATTTTGAGCAATAAAACTTGTGCACTGCCTGTCTGATTTAATTTAGGAGGATTTTATTTTAAAAAAATCTTGCTTGTTAACCGGGAACAGTTGGTCCATATACTTATTTGCCACTTAAATCGGTGAAGAGTGAAGACCCATCAGACCAACAAAAAAACATTTCTCCAACTAATCATTTTCTCTCTCCTCTCGGTGTATAATTTCGGTACTTTTCTAACTATTCATTCTCTCTCTCCTCTCACTACAAATCTACAACCTATATTTTGAAGGAACCTAATTCATATTTGAAGGAACCCAGTTCATCCAAGTATGCAATATACAATAACAAAATCAGACGTTTCAAGTCTTAAGCAGTAAATCTAATTTGCGAACAACATCAAAGAAATACATGCAACAATAGATTTTCAAGTCAACGTCAAAGAACAACATCAAAAAATCAAGCATTTCAATTCAAGTCTTAAGCAAAGCGGTAGATCTAATTGGGTCGATTTTGTAACAAAGAAAGGTAATTTCTTAACTCATGGATTTCATTAATTTCTCTATGATCCCAAAATTATAACCGAAAAGTATAATACAATTTCAGTTTTTTTTCCTTGTCTAACTTCTAAATTCTGATTTCACAAATTGATATTTAAAAATTTTCATCATTTTAATTTTTCTCCTTTTCTCTAAATGTTCACACTTTGAGTTTCAATTATATTTGAAATGAAATTTTAAAATTTCCATACACAATCTGATTTTGCATGAAAAGGTCATTTTAATTTTTCGCCTTTTCTAAATGTTCACACTTTGAGTTTCAATTATATTTGAAATGAACTTTTAAATTTTTCATACACAATCTGATTTTGCATGAAATGGTCATTTTAATTTTTCTCCTTTTCTAAATTTTAACACTTTGAGTTTCAATTATATTTGAAATGAAATTTTAAGTTTTTCATACACAATCTGATTTCGCATGAAATGGTCATTTTTTATTTTTCTCCTTTTCTAAATTTTAACACTTTGAGTTTCAATTACATTTGAAATGAAATTTTAAGTTTTTCATACACAATCTGATTTCGCATGAAATGGTTTTCGCAAATTAATGTAATGTTTTTTTTTCTGAAAATGGATTTTTGCAAAAGTTGTTCGCAAAAAGGTTTGGGCAAAAATTTTATATTGGAATTTTTTTAAAAAAGAACTAAATTTGCTACTTTTTCATCAGTGTCATAAATGAATCAAATTTCATACACATCTTGTAGGTCTGATTTTATATGAAAATGAATCAAATTTAAGACTAAATATATAAAAGCCCTTTTCAACTAATTACTATTATCTCCAATTTTTCAACTACATAACAGTCGACTAATGTGAAATAACTTTAAAGATTAAAAGAATTATGTACTGTTTGAAAGTTCGCAAATCACCGATCGACGAATGTGTGATATCATTGTCAAAATCTTATGTTTTTCTCATATTTGTGTTTATCGGTAATTTTTGTGAGTATTTAATTGTGAATGGTTATTGAGAACAATGATTTATAAGTGAATTTTGTGAATGTTTTTGTATGTGTTGACGTCCTAGTATATTAGTTTTAGTTTGTTAGTTAATTTTTAGTTTTTGTAAAGTTTCATGATCATTTGAGTGATTTGCGTGATTTTTACAAAGTGATTTTCTCAATTCTATGAGTGATCTGTAAAGTTTCCTCATATAAGTGATTTCTGAGTGATTGTTGAAAACTAATTTCCGATGGCTTTGTTTGACCCCCATTTTTGTATTGAGATTCCTTTTGTAATTTAGAAAGGGAAGGGGGGCAAAATAGTCGGTTCAAAAAGGACACCGTTGCTCCCCCTTCCCTTATGTAATAGAGATTTGCCACTTAAATCGGTGAAGAGTGAAGACCCATCGGACCAACAAAAAAACATTTCTCCAACTAATCATTCTCTCTCTCCTCTCAGTGTATAATTTCAGTACTTTTCTAACAATTCATTCTCTCTCTCCTCTCACTACAAATCTACAACCTATATTTTGAAGGAACCTAATTCATATTTGAAGAAACCAGTTCATCCAAGTATGCAATATACAATAACAAAATCAGACGTTTCAAGTCTTAAGCATAAATCTAATTTGCAAACAACATCAAAGAAATACATGCAACTATAGATTTTCAAGTCAACGTCAAAGAACAACATCAAAAAATCAAGCATTTCAATTCAAGTCTTAAGCAGCAGTAGATCTAATTGGGTCGATTTTGTAACAAAGAAAGGTAATTTCTTAAATCATGGATTTCATTAATTTCTCTATGATCCCAAAATTATAACCGAAAAGTATAATACAATTTCAGTTTTTTTCCTTGTCTAACTTCTAAATTCTGATTTCACAAATTGATATTTAAAATTTTTCATCATTTTAATTTTTCTCCTTTTCTAAATGTTCACACTTTGAGTTTCAATTATATTTGAAATGAAATTTTAAATTTTTCATACACAATCTGATTTTGCATGAAATGGTCATTTTAATTTTTCTCCTTTTCTAAATGTTCACACTTTGAGTTTCAATTATATTTGAAATGAAATTTAAAATTTTTCATACACAATCTGATTTTGAATGAAATGGTCATTTTAATTTTTCTCCTTTTCTAAATTTTAACACTTTGAGTTTCAATTATATTTGAAATGAAATTTTAATTTTTTCATACACAATCTGATTTCGCATGAAATGGTCATTTTTTATTTTCCTCCTTTTCTAAATTTTAACACTTTGAGTTTCAATTATATTTGAAATGAAATTTTAATTTTTTTCATACAGAATCTGATTTCATATTAAATGGTTTTCGCAAATTAATGTAATGTTTTTTTTTTCTGAAAATGGATTTTTTGCAAAAGTTGTTCGCAAAAAGGTTTGGGCAAAAATTTTATATTGGAATTTTTTAAAAAAAGAAGTAAATTTGCAACTTTTTCATCAGTGTCATAAATGAATCAAATTTCATACACATCTTGTAGGTCTGATTTTATATGAAAATGAATCAAATTTAAGTCTAATTATATAAAAGCCATTTTCAACTAATTACTATTATCTCCAATTTTTCAACTACATAACAGTCGACTAATGTGAAATAACTTTATAAAGCAGAAGGAAATATAAAGCAGAAGAAAACTTGTGCTCAAATAAAGTGGAAGAATTTGTCTATCAGATTCAATAGTTAAATATTAATAAAGTGGAAAAGTTTGATTTATATAATAGAGATTACCGGATGATAATCGACATTTAGGTTTTAATATATTATCAGTATAATTATTAATTATATGAAATTCAAGTTTTTATTTTTTTCTTCTGATTGTGTCAATCAAGTTATATTATGAAAAAAAATATTATCAGAGGCTTTCACACATATGTAAGAAGAGGAAATCATTCTCCTTAATTTAATATTTAATTGGAAATTCAAATTCAATTCCATTGTTAACTTCTTGAATATATATGGCAAGTAGGAAGAAAAAAAGATTATTTAATATATATGTCAATTTAATTTCATTAAGAGTATATTAGACTATTTGTAAGGGAGACACCATCCCCCCCCCTCACTTATATATATACTGTAATTCTTTGCACGCTATGCATGCGAGTCATATTAACGTTTTTTTCTCAATTAGTTATTCATCAGTGTTACAAATTCTTTTATTCGAACAGACATTTATAATTTTTTTATTTTTTTAATATGTTTTTCTTAAATCAATGTTTTGTTGATTTTTTTTTTAGTTATTTGTTCATTATGATTCAAATATAGTATTGAGAGAAGGAAATATAAAGCAAAAGAAAACTTGTGCTCAAAAAAAGTGGAACTTGGTTCAATCTTTGAATATTAATAAAGTGGAATAGTTTGATTTATATAATAAAGATTACAGATTAATAAACAACATTTAGGTTTTAAAATATTATTAGTATAATTAGTAATATGCAAGTTTTTATTTTTTCTTCTGTTTGTGTCAATCAAGTTATATTGTCAATTTAATTTTTTATCAGAGTTTTTAATATATATGTAAGAAGAGGAAATCATTCTCCTTAATTTAATATTTAATTGAAATTCAAATTCAATTCCATTTTTAACTTGTTCAATACATATGGTAAGTAGAAAGAAGAAAATATTGTTTAATATATATGGCCATTTAAATTCATTAAGGGTACATTAGACTTTTTGAAGGGGGACACCATCTTCCTCCCCCCTTCACTTATATAATAGAGATAAGACAAAATAAGTTGAACAGAACGGACCCTTAGTTATGCTAGCCTTAAATTGCTTCTGGATGAATTAGTTAAGTGCTGAAGTATATTAGTTAAGCGGTGAAGTACATTAGTTAAGTGGTGAAGTATATTAGTTAATCGCTGAAATATATTAGTCATAACATAAAAACCAGATTATAACACATCTTATTTGTTCAATCACAACAATACCACATAGGTACATGTGCAAAAGGTGGACTAGATTTGCAAAGAGCGAAGTGTGGAAAAGAGAAATCTCTGGAGCATTTATAAACAACATAACCCCATGGCGATATGAAATTGAAAGAAAGTTCTCCAATCTCATTCTCAAAAGTCAAGATAATGAAGATGCAAGAAAGAAAATACAAGAAGTCTACAAGACTACTGATGTAAGTATAACCAAAGTCTTAACTACAAAACCAATTATATATAGAAGAACCATGCTCATCAAGTACAACTACATTGATTATTTTAGAATCCGATCGTGCAAAAACAAATTAAAGGGAAGAAATGTAAGGAAGAAAAGTAATTTTAAGAAGACTAAAAAAATAAATTCCAAGAACCACACTGAAAGTGGTACAATTATTTCAAATGTTAGGTTGTTTTAAGTTCTTTTTTCAGGTTGTCTTTTGTATTTGATATTTTAGATTTGTAAAAAAAAAAAGTTATTTCTTCGTTTATATAGGAAACTGAATAATGCTCAATAGATCTTAACTAATTATAGAACAACACTAACTAATATACTGAATATGTTAACTAAAAAATAATGTAAGTCTACATGTAGATTATCAGTTCTAAACTATTGTGCTAAAATACTTAACTAATTGGCCAAAAACATTAACTAATTCGCCAAAAATATTATCGTGAAAACTTATGAGACGCGGTCCGTTTTTGAAAAACATATCTCTTGGATTTGGACAGGTCTCACGTTAAGACTAACGTGAGACCGTCTTTTCCAAGAATTTGTGATGTACAATAGCAATATGTCACGGGTTCAAATCTTGTTGCAAGGCTGACTATTTTTATTTACTACACAGATAGATATCATCGTTTTTGTTGTTATTATTGGTTTAATAGAGACACCTTATAGTTAGCATAGATTATGGACTATGCGGTAATTTTCCACCGCTAATTAATTACTTGTAGTTTGTAGCCTTTGGTGAGTGTTTGATTCAAATTTATATCAACATGGTTATAATTTGCAAGTTAGTCGAAGTAAAAGTACATGAAAAATGAACCATTATGATCAAACATCAACACTTTGATACAAGAGATTAGCCATTTAGTAGTAACTATATAATTTCAAGTCCCACTTATTTCATCACTTCCCTCATCACTAGTTTTCTTATCCTCAAACAATTTCCCTATTTCCTCCAAACTCCTCCCTTTAGTTTCTGGCATAAAGAAGAAGAAAAACACTGTCCCTAAAACCATAATTCCAGCCAATATAAAGAACACCCCACCAAATGTTATTTTCTTTGTAACACTCAAAAATGTCATTGACACTACCCCACTAACCAACCTATTCACAGACACTGCCAAACTCGTCCCTTGGGCCCGAAGCCTCATTGGGAAAACCTCGGATGAGTAGACCCAAGTGATAGGCCCAAGCCCAATAGAAAAGAAAGATACATCAGCACAAACAGCAATCACACAAATAACAATGGCCCAAGTGGGCTTATGGGCCGTGTGCTCAAAAAACATGGACCCAAGTCCTAATGTGGACAGGGCTACAACCATACCAGCTGAGCCCAATAGAAGAAGAGGCCTCCTACCATATTTGTCTAAGAAAAGAGCTGAGATCATAACAAAGGTAGCTTTGGCTGTTCCCATTATCACATTGATGGCAAAGAGTTGCTTCTTCTTCCTGATTCCGGCGGCCTTAAAAACCTCAGGAAGATAGTAGATCACGGCGTCGTTGCCGGAAGCTTGCATGAAGAAGTTGATACCAATGGCAGCAATCAAGATTCGGCGAGTTGCTGGTGTTGGCTTCCATAGTAGCTCCTTCCATACACTTTGCCCCACAAATGTGCTTGATTCTGCCAATAAGATAATTAGCCCCCATCTAAAATCAATAGATTAAACTATATAAAAAAAGAACAATGAATTATCATAATCTTATGTATGTAGATTTTTTTTTTTTTTACGGATTTTTCATCATGTACCTATGAGGTTTCACATAATCCATGAAGTACCCTTCCGTTTTCAAATATTCACCCGATACCCCTTAAGTTTGCCTATATAATGTAGCGGAGACCCTTGCTTAGATAATAAATGTTTATTTTGTTAACTTAATTGACCTGAAATCACTTAAACCTAAACCTCATTCACCTATTAATTTACAGTACACCAAAAATATTTTTTTTATAGTGATACAAATTGCCTTTATTCTATGGTCAATATAGCTTCAATAGTGGCCAAATTACCTTTTAAGCGATTTCTTTTGCTTTTGAAGGAATTTTTTTAGGCATAGTGTGGCATATTAGGGGAATTAGAATAAAGGTCAACTGATGTTGGATCATTTAAGCTAACAAAATCAACATTTATAGGTTATTAAGAGTGTCCGGTACATTATATGCAAACATAAGAGGTACCTAGTGAAAAATCCGCGTTTTATATTATGCCAACCAATCTAATTTAGCATATGTCAAACCAATAAGGGAGCCCGGCCTTTAAAAGGTCTTAGTGTCTAGTGGGGTTTGATTCCATAATGTGAACCTCATTACGAGCTTTGATATCAATAGTAAGTAAAGAGAAAAAAAAAATCAAAATGTAGGCAACAAAACAAATCATCATAAAAGAAGCATTACCATGAAGCTCCCAAGCTCTAGTGATCTCCCTAAGCCTAACTTCAGCTTCCCCCTCATTCTCAGACGTATTAACCAAAACTGTTTTCGCCTCGATCAATCTTTTCTTCATAACAAGCCACCTTGGTGATTCAGGCATTACAAACACTCCCATTCCAATACCCACAGCAGGAACAGCAGCCAACAAGAGCATCACCCTCCAATTCCAATGATTAGGTATCCCAGAAAAGGCATAGTTCACCACATACCCAAGCAATATACCTATAGTTATGAAAACTTCAGGCATTGAGCCTAGGAATCCTCGTGTCATAGCTGGTGATATCTCAGCTGTATAGACGGGAGCAATCATGAGCGAGTAGCCTACTCCTATCCCCGCCACGACACGGCCTGCCATCAGGTAAGGGTAGGACGGGGCTAGCCCCATTAGAAGGGCCCCTACGAAGAACGTCGTGGCGGCCAAGACGATGGTGTATCGTCGTCCAATCATGTCTGAAGTCTTGCCTGATAGAAGGGATCCTATTAGGGAGCATACGTTGAGGGAACCTATTAGGATTTCTTCTTGGGTTGAGCTGATTTTTAGGTCCTCTTTTATGTATAGGACTGCTCCACTCATTACTCCAATATCTGTACACACAAATGTAATGGTGGAAACAAAAGTTAGCTTGAATGAAAAACTAATGCAAGTAAACAGTTGATTAGGATATCTTGTCTAATCTTCGTTTTTCTTTAATAGTAATTGTAGATGTTATATGACTTTTAATTAATAAAGTCGCATCTTGTGTCCTATTATCTCTTATGTTGCCATTAGTCCATGTTATATTGTTAGTCATCATTTAAATTAAGTAACCAATTTTGAGTTAACATGTTACCGGCACAACCCGGTACATGAGGCACCATAGTGGGTCGTCATATATGGACATCATTTTCAAGAGTTTCACAAGAGCAACAAGCTGAATTGAATTGAACTCTAATTAATTAAGTTTGAAAGAACAGGGTCTACATGTCTGCCTACTTTAAGAAAAAAGAGGGAGGATTCAAGGTAGCCTGCTAGCGCAACATGACACGTGGGCCAGGCCCCGGACAACGTGGTCCGTGAACAGCTCTTCATGGGTTGATGTGGATGGTTGTTCTGGTGATTGGGGATAAGTCCAATAGGGCAAAGGTTAAGGTTCTAATATATTTTGGGTGACGTAGATTCCTGAAGTCAGTTCATTTACTACATCATACCTGTTTGATTGGTGAATGGTTCTTCCATTTTCTAGCCACAATGACATGATTGTCATTGAATTTTGATGATATAGAAATATATTTGTATACGTTAACGTGAACACTACTAGTTGGTTGGGTATTTCCCAAAATTAAATGATTCACCAACTTTATCAAAAGAATAACATGAAACTTAAATTATTCTACCTATGGAAAAAAAAAGATGATAAAAAAAATTCAGTACACTTTTATATGTCAGCCAAATTATACCGACTTAAATTCAAACAGAAAAACAAACTTGGCGTTAAATGAGAGAGCAAGTAAACAAAGTCTTATGAAAACTCGGTTATCATCAACTTGGAGGGAATTTTTCGTCCACTAGCTCTAGTTGTAACTTGTAAGCAGTAGACACCAACGATAACATTTTGTGTATAAGAAATCGGATAGAATTTGTGTTTGTTTTGAGTCTATCCTTGTCCTTGGCACCTTCTACCAATCTCCCTCTTACAACAATAAAAAAAACAAAGCTTTACTCCTATGTATGGAAATGATCTCCTAGATCATTCACCATATATTTCTAAACAGATGAAGTATTTTGCATTGATTCTTAGTTTAGGGCTTCCCTATGCCGTCTCTCTTACCAAAAATATAGCCATCTTGTTGGCGTGGGACGAGCTTGTCTTTATGTGTCATTTATTTTTATTGGTTTATAACCCATTGTATTAGTTTATTAGACATTTTGATGAAATGTTTCTAGTCAATCCGTTTACTTTTTACCTTTTTATTCTTAATTTTGACTAATTTTGTAACTTTCAAAGATTTTCTATTACTATTTAAATATTTACTTAAACTTACAATTTTTTAATTTTTCATCTAATTAATTTACCATTAACTTTTCGAAAATTCTCATGTGAGATTTTATAAAGTGCACCAACATGAACAAACAAAAACATATACATCATATCCACATAATATAAGACTGAAGATTTAAATTCATTTTTCTCCTTTTGTAGAAGGATGCATTTTAGGAGTGAAAGAGAGGATTATAAGAGAACATACCATAGCCAAGTAATATTGAGTTGGTAGAAGCCAAGAGAGCACAAGCAAGAGCATACTTATTCATCTTCACCCTTGATTTATGAGCTTCCCCTGTTTTTGATTGATCTTCAACTTCAATTTCCTCCATCTTTCTGAAAATATTCTCTCTAAAATATGATTTTCTTCTTTCACTTGTTAGGTTGGGTTATCACTCAGAGTGCATGCCAAATTTAGAAGGGTATAATGAGAAAAGAATCACAGTTTTGGAAAAACTCAAGTATATTCTATTTTTTAAAAAGGAAATAATAGTTTTTAGAGAAGAGGTAGAAATTGTGTGTATGAATATAGTGTTTTTGTGGCAATAATAGGCAACAGAGTAATTAGCATCTCAACAGCATGAAGTGTAAAAAAAAAATTATGTCAAGTGTAATAAATGTGATGATATGATACAAAGTGGCAGACTGGCAATTACATATATAGCCATAAGATAATTTTGTCTTTATCTAAGAATATCCAACCCCACGTAAATTCCATTTCATTTTAATTAGTTTAATTAAATTTACTGAAGTACAGAAGAAAAAAAGTTATAAAATTGGGTGTTTTTCCTCTTCTTTTTTTCTGAAATTGGGTGTCAATATTTGAGTTGAGTGCACCAAAAAATATCACATTGAAAAAAGATATTGGGGCCCTAGAATTAGAAATAGACACACAAAGTGACGTTTTTGCATGCTAGACTCTTATATTCTTTGGTGAATATTTGCATGTTATGTATTATGTTAGTTGTTCAACTTTAGTGTTTATATTTTGCACCTTTTTAGTGGGATAGCATATAGGTGCCTTTGAAGCAATGACCTTTTTGTATGAGATTTGTATTTGGAGATGTATTTTGTACCATATTTTTGTCAATGGGGGTGACCATATTCCCAAGGAGGTAAGAATTTAATGGTGTATGAATTTTTGTGTATGTAGTGAAAGTTTCGAGGACATAGAAGTCATGATGTAGTTTTTGGTTCATAGATTTAAGAGGTTAAAATGAGAGATAGCATATTGGAAAACTGTTGGGCTTGTGTGGAGTTTGTGCCAACAAACAAAGCGAAGTAAAGCCCAAAGCAACGGCCCATCACACGCGAGCAAGCAAAGCTCAGCTCCCCCCCAAAACCCAGCTGCCCGGGCGGGCCAGCTTGGGCTCGGGCGGGCTGGACCTAGCTCGGGCGGGCTGCTGCTAAAGGTAAGATTCTGCCTCGAAGGCAGAACGTTGCCATCTCGCCTGCACCGGGCGAGCTAGTCTTGGGCCCGGGCGGGAGGTTTGGCCCTGGCGAGCGTTTCTTCGAGCTCGCCCGGGCAACCCAGATCTGTCGGGAATTTTTGCGATTCTCTGTTTTAATCTCGACCCTTGATTTGTATTAACTCCCTAAAAGTATATAAACTCCCTTCTTTCATGTTTTAGGTTACTATTCACACAAAGAGAGATCAACCTAGGGTTTAGTGAAAGAGAAGAGAGAAAATAGCATTAAATCCTCCATTAATGCTTGTATTGTTCATCCATTTTCTTCATTAATCAAAAGTGCTTGCTTGGTGGGTTTTTTCTCCCGGTGCTCGGGTTTTCCCACGTTAATCGGTGTGCTTTTCATTGCTTTCTTATTTGTTCTTGATTTCATTACTTTTCATTTGATTGTTGATTAGTGGCAATTACAAGTAATTAGTTGGTTTGTTTAATCTAATTCTCAACAGAAAACATAATTTTGAAATTTGCAATCTGCAATCAGAGATTTAAGAGTTTTTTTTTATTTTTATGAACATTTAATAAATGAAAAGCAAATTTGAGAAAATCTTAGGGCTCCTTCGTTATCGTTTTCTGTTTTCAAGTTTCAGTTATTATGAAAACTAAAAACAAAAATATAAAAAACCAGAATAATAGTTTCCTGTTTTCTATTATCAGTTTTTAAAATTCAAATGTTTAGTATAACTAATTCATAAAACAAAAAAAAAAAAAAAAAACTGACAGTAATGCCGAACAAGCCTTAGTTTTTAGAGTTAAAAAAAAAAAATGCTTGCACAAATGTGAATGAGAAGGCAAGATTTGAGATTAAAGATTGTATAAATGTAAGCTGACACAAACTTGTTGGCCCTATTGGTGGCCCATGTAAAATCGAAGATCAATAAGGAAATAAGGGGCAATTAGTAGGCCTACAGGATCAATTTATAACTAGTTATAAGGTCCTGTTTTTTAGGCTGAACTGAATTATAATTGAATCTGTGAGAGGAATTTGTCTAAACTGAATTTCCATTAATTTCAATTCAAAAGAACAAGGTCTTTACGTGAGAATTACATGGCACATGGGCGAGGCCGAGTATGACTCGACACAATGGGTTATTATTCTGTTGAGGTGGAGATTGATCCATCTACCCACTAGGCACTTGGTAAAGTATCCATTAAAAAAAGACGAGCAAAAAGTTTTGTTTTTGATGAATTTTTTTATAATTAATTAAAGAGTAATTAACGATACTGAGTTAATTGGACTCCACTAATTATTAATGTCTTTCTTTAACGAATAGACAAAGTTTTTTTTTTCATTATTGTAGGTCTATCCCCTTGAATTGATAACATGACAAGATGATTGTCGCCGGATATACTTAGTGTTCCCCATTTATTTGAGATTAAAGAATTAAGAAAGTAACCTATGTGAAAGGTTCGATTCATACCTGATTGTTTTTTTTTTGTGTGTAGATGATCGACTAAGTGCAGTGATATAGACGGGATTCAATCTCAGGTCTTGGGTACCACCTCCAAAGACTTTACGAACTAAGCTAAATGGCATCCACGATTCATATCATACCGGATTGTGCATGTAGTTTGTTTATGACAACTTTTCTAATTGTAATTTAAGCTTCTATCGCATTATGTGATCTCATAACAAGAATAATTGCGTCTATTATTATTATTATTATTATTATTATTATTATTATTATTATTATTATTATTATTATTATTATTATTATTATTATTATTATTATTATTATTATTATTATATTAATAGGGTTATAATGGTGATACTTTAGATTCTGTATACAATGTTTGTGGTTCAAAATACCATCAACATTTACATTAAAATTTTGTAGAGGACAAGTTTGCCTCATACCATTGGTGGATTCATCACAGCTCTAAATGCTGCAAGAGAAGGGGATAGAATGAAATACTTCATCAGTTTCTTTTTACTAATAGTTTGATTTTCACACTTGTCAAGGCATAACTTTAACCACTAATATCTTTAATTACTGATTATTAAAAATTATAAAAAGTAAATATTCGGAAAGTATACATTGAGATGAATCTAACAAGATCTCAAATGAATATGTTTTTCGTTAACTATAAATACCAAAGATGAGATAGGTAGAGATTGTAAATAATGTAAAAGTCAAACCGTTTCAAAACAGAGTAAGTATATATTACATCTTGTTTAATTTTTCTCCTCTTTTAATAAATCAAAATATATTTGCATAATCTGATGAAAAGAACCATAAATCAAAGCCCCTCAAATGAATGCAGTTTCGATGAGAAGGAAGCTTGGTATGAATTGAAGGGAAAATTCTCACCGTTTTCAGCCAAGAAATGATAAGTATTTATTCTTCTTTTTGTTTGTGTTGATACGATTTTGCTGATTTGATTTCTACTTGGTTTTTCTGGGTATTATTGCTGGAGATTTGATCTGTTTTTCTGGACATTTGATCCGTTTTCTGGGTAATTTATTTGGTTTTTCTCTTGACTGGATATTTGATCTGTTGTGTACGATTTATTTGACCTGTTCACTTTTCTAGGAAAATGATTTCTTGATACGTACCCTATTTCTATGCATTCGTGGGTTGTTTTCTGGGATAATTACTTGATTTCTGGGTTGATTTGTTGATTTTTGTGGTGATTTATTGATTTATGGTTTGATTTGTTGACTTCTGGGTTGATTTGTTGCCTTTTCTGTTGAAGTAGTTTTGTTCATCTCTAGGTTGAAGTTTTGTTCATATATACTTGGCCCCTTTAGGTTTTCAATCCTAGCTTCGCCCCTGAATCAAATCTTTCCACGTGGATAATATTGGGAAGGAATATGAGTCTTCAGGTTTCCTCATAAAATCAAGGGAATCGAAAATACATAAATGTCCCATGTTTCCTCATAAATTGAAGGGAACCAAAAAAAACAGAAAATGTGATTTTGCTTGAGGTAGTTGATGCAATTCACATCACGCAATAATCTTTCATTAAAAAGATATTCAGATTCATTATTCAAGGCCTCATTGGGGCTCCAAGTTGCATCTTGGCAGAAGTATCCAATGTAATAAGTAATAGTGAATCCTCTTCAATTTTACATTTAAAAGTAGTCAAAGTCCTTTCAACTTTAATTAGATAGAGAATAGACTTCCGTTATTATGCACTATTACTAGACATTCCACCAATTTCTTCTGAGTATGGACTCTTTTTCTTTTTATCGTCTTTAACATTTGCCTTGGCACTTTCTCAAAAGCTTCAATAGTTGATGTACACTTTCAATCTTCATAGCCGAGTGGTTGTTTGGTTAATATTGAATTCTAGGGAAGTATTACTCCCTCCGTGGCTCCGTCCTAGAAAGATCTTGTAAGATTGATGCCTTGAATCTGGTGAAAATGCGGCTTATTCGGAGGAATCGAGTGCTCGCCCGGTCAGTCACGCCCGACCGGGCAGCTCAGCCCGGGCGACCGGGCGGAATCAGTTTTGACGCGGGTTGGCGTTTTCGACTCGGGGTATAAATAGGCTTTTAACCTAAATCGTTAATACGACGATTTAGTTCATAATCACATCTGTAATTCTGATTATTCTTCTCATCAATAATATTATTCTCTCCCTGCCCGTGGATGTAGCCAACACTCCGTTGGTGAACCACGTTAAATATGTGTCTGATTATTTTCAATTTTGCATTCAATATTTGTTCTTTCTCACATCTGTCATAACAGATCTGAACACTTGTTGGGACACGTAATTTAAGGTGATAAGTTGTATTGTGGTTATCAAATGTTATTTTATCTAAAAAGTAGGTGTGGTAGGAGTTGGTGGGGTATTTTTTATTAGAGGAGAGAGAAAGTAGGGTAACTTTTTATTGATAAAAGGTAGAGTGTGGGCCAAAAATGTGTAAAAAAAAATATACTTCCTCCGTTCCATTTTAAATGAAACACTTACTATTTTAGGCCTTTCAAAATAAGTGAAACGTTACCTTATTTGGTATTCACTTCTCTCTATCTCTCTCCTCATCACATGGGTCCCTTCTTTTTTTTCTCTCTATCTCTCTCCTATTCTAAATCCCCGTGCCAAGGCCCTACGTTTCATTTAAAATGGAACGGAGGAAGTATATTAATAGTGGGACAATGCCAAAAATGGAGGTGTTCAAACTAATTTGGGATAAACATAAAAGGAAAGTGTTCAGACTATTTTGGGACGGAGGGAGTACAACTTTTTATAAACAATAAACAAAAATCTTGATGAGTTGTTTGGTTGACATAAATATAAGTGTAACTTCATAGGAAGTTCTTCTCACGAAATTGTGAAAGTTGGTTACCTAATCCTAATAGGTAAATAGAACTTCTCAAAAGAACTTCAATTTATAGTGATCAACCGAACCAATTCACAGATTTAGTTTCCTGGACTCAATCCTGATCAGTGTAAGTGTATAACTTCCTATATGCAATCCTGATCAGTGTAAGTGTATAACTTCCTATATGCAACAAATAAACCACTTTTAACTATGTTATGATTTTGGCACTAACTTGTATGCATGGAAACATGTAGATATCGAGTAGCTAATGTTACTAGACATGAGTTTACCTTACCTAAGAATATGACTAGGAATTTATATACCTATAGATTAGCAATATGCTATTAGTTACATTGTCATATCCTCTTTTAATAAAAAAAATATGACATGCATGTTCTCACAAAAACAAACATTAAAAAAACACTTCATAGGTGCATCGTTCCCATCTTTCCTCTCACTTTGTCCCAATAGTGTATATTGAGGACATTTAATCATAAATTATATCTCTAACATCAACTTCTTCCCAACATTCTGAATAAAGCTCATGATTACATGTTTAATTAGTGAATTTCTTTTATGAATAGAATTTGCATGTTATATGAATCATAGAAGTATAGTACTTTGCAATTTATTGATCGTTGCTAGTTATAGCTCTTCATGAACCCTTTCCCCCCAACCAAATTACCAAAGAGACAAGATGAACGAGAAAAGAGCTCATTTTAACTTCACATGAACATTTGTTAGATCTATAACCAAGTAAGATGACCTTATAATCTGAACAAAGTTGCTAAATCAAAGGAAAAATTAGTGAGTCAGGTCATAAGTGGATCACTTTGTTGTTAGGTCAAAGTGGGTCAAGTTATGCAGGTTGTGGGTCAGGTTACGTAGGTTGTGCGTCTATAGCATATCATACTAAGTGTAATGAGATAAGGGATAGTATAGAGAGAGAATTGAGAGCACATCAAACACTAAACCATATGTAAATTGTCTTTGCGATATCTTTTTTCTCTCACAAAATAATTGACCTCTATTCATAGCCTTGTATTTAGTATCGACCATCTAACAAAAATCCCGTCAATTAACCAGGTCTACTTTGTGTCAGACTCTTTAAGGCACCCCCTTGTAAGTTGTAACACATACATCAAGTAAAGCAAGTATTGATTAAAGTTATTTGTTAATTACTTTCTTTAGTGGTAATATCTGAACAGTCATCCTCTGGCGCTTAGCATGACTACAATTGAACCTTTTCTTCACCCTTTTGTATGAACAGGTGAGATATGTCATATGTGTGCACCAAAATTAAAGAGTGGATATAGAAAGACTATAGATATACTAATATACACGAATGCCTAGCTTTTGTTTCAGCTTTCATTGATTTGAAACTTGGATTAAAGTAATTGATTTGTGATGCCTTTCCCTTTACCAATGAGAGTATGAGACAAAGTGTTTGCACTTTGCATGTGTTTACCATTCTGCAAACATGATACTGATGGCTTAAGAGCTTTCCCTTTCCTGGCAATACCGAACAGTCTAGCACTAGCACTAAGAAAAAGTTAAGAGCTTAAACATCATCATAAACTGTTCAAAACTGAAATTTATGGGGGAGGGGGGATATAATAAACAGGTTAATCACTTTCCCATTAATTCAATATGAATTTCATCAAAAAAAAAATCAATATAAAGATTTTTCTCAATATTTCCTATGTCGATGAAATATCTAAGTATCAAACACATCATATTTTCTAAACGTGGTAGATTTTCTAAACTGATGCCCGCTTACGCGGTACAGTTTTGTTCCATGGATCAGAAAAGCACCAGAGTATAACTTTCTGGGATATGTGGGCATGAGTAGATAGTGGTTTTTATCATATGCTGCAGATAAGCAAAGAAATGAGGTGCTCATCGATCCAGGCTGACGAAGTCGATTGCTATAAACATGTACTGGTGGAATTCATACTGGCTCCTGTGTCAACTTTCTGGAGCGTTTGCTTTGTGTTGCTGCAAAGAGAATCGATAAAAGCACTGAACAACCACGATCCTGGAACTTTTCAGAAATCTTGCCTGAAGCAGTCTGGGAGCTGATGGAGTTGTCTCCAGTAGCAATACTTTGATGGTCTTATGAAACAGTTGCTCGCTTCTGTAGTTCATGACTGAAAAAGCCAACGTTCAGAAACGGATAATGATAGCTCTTCGCGCCTGTTGCTTGATGGAGCCTTTTGATGGACTCTATATATCAGCTTGACCCTATATTGATATTTTTTTCTACAATTTCTTCATTCGCCATTGTCCATCTGCAAAAAAATTAGAAAGACAAAGGAAAAATAGATTTTATCAACTCATTCTTTCCCTTTCCGTGCTTGGAATTTCCCATCCAAACAAGGGGAAATTTTAACCCTCCACTCTTTCTTTCTTGAACTCCTGATTCCCTCATCCAAACACACTATAAGAGGCAAAAACGCGCAAGAGCTATCGCTAAACCAAGCAATTTGTATAAAAGAGTATATTCGAGTTACAGTAGTCTTGTTCTATAAGACATTATCAAAAAGTAGCTATTACAATAAGGAGACCAGTACTCCTATAGGTAAATGAGAATGTCATTCTGCCATGTTTCGCTTCCAAATGATTGTTTCTAGCACTACTTCTGTATATTGCAGCAATATTTACACAAGCGTATATGGGACCACCCATGTTACTATTAACAACAATGCCACACCCCATCTAATCATCATGTTATATCATTAGTCAATTGCTTATATACTGTGCAGCTTCTGCTGCAATTTGCGAGACCCAATCAGCAGTAGTTCCGAAGAACAGCTCCCAAAACCAAAGATCCAACGCAAGAACAGAGGAAAAAATAAGGAGCGCTAATGTTTGGTACCGGTTTAAAGGCCAGCCCGAAATTTCAGCCATGGTCTTCAGAAATGGGAACGAATTGCTTTGTAAATCTCGTTTCCTTATGGTCCAGGCAGTTACCCATTGAACTTCACTTGGGACCAAGTCAAATTCCTCCCTCAGTCGCCTCCCTAAATCTGGCATATGCCCACCTCCATACAATATAGCTATTTTGTTGTGGCCTTCATCCATAGCCCTTTCAAGTGCATCTATTGCTGCCTTGTTTCGCTCACCAATGATAACTGATTTTTCCTCCACATCTGCTGTGTCTTGTGTGAACCTTCACATAGGAACATATATCAGGAATCAACAATTGGCACTCCATTTAAGAGCATACTTTATTGCACTAAGAAGTGGAATGCTGGTAAACATCAAAGACTGACCTCAAATTCTTACACACACATCACATGGAATCAAAATAAAATAGAACATTTTAAGAAATCTTTGGGATCGTATTCAATGAAGTGCACCTCTCACTGCTATGTGAAACAATATCAAGACGATAAGTGCAGATGTAATGAACTGATGCAAAGGGGGAGGGGAAACTTAGATATGTTAATTAAGGGTAGCTTGAGGGATAAGTTAGAGGGTTAGAAGGGAAGAAACTCTATAAATAGAATATATTAGGGAGAGAGAAATTATGTTGAATATTAATGAGTTTTTAAGAGTTCATATGGGAGAGAATCAAGCCTCTCGAAAGCTTGAATATATTTACATTTTGCTATATTTTCAATTTATCAATCAAATCTTCTTCTTCCTTATTTTCCGCCATTAATGCTTAAGCTAGTATATGTTAATTCATGGCAGTGGACTTTATGCCACTGTATGTCTGTATCTATTTCTTACTAGCTTCTCTAATGTAATTGTCTGAAGCGCAATGGCCTTCTTTTGATTGCTATATTCTGACAACTCTATCCTTCACAGGTTCCAATAAGAACTCTATCCCATTTGTCCCTGAAAGATCTATGATAGAAGTGAATCCAATAACAGACCTGAACCTCGCCCGAACCTAACGAGAGAAACCCCATCCTACATGAACCCGAACAACCCAATTTGGACCAGAATTGAGTCATTCATCATCTATTGTAATTATATTTTAGTTATACTGTGCACCATACATACACTTAGACGTCGATCCGCCAGGACCGCTACTGAGCTACGAGTTTCATAAGACATTAACAATCTGATTTCCGAAGAAGTCTACAAACAAAGAAGAGAAACTGAATAAAGCACAAACTGTCAAACTTCGTATTTTAGGGTTAGAAATTTAGAATGCCCAAATCCCAATATATGCAACAATTTGGCATAGTACATGGCACTTCAATCAGACATCTTGTGATTTATGCATCCTCTGCTATAGACTCAATCTTGGAAGAGTTAGTGGACCAGATAAGGTTCAGATCAGTATATCATAAACCTATAAACCCCTCAAATTTAAAATTTTGAGGGGTCAAAGTGCACACGTTGACAGACTCCACTTGCACTCCCAAATTGACCACCTTCATATTCAACAATTTATCATGATTCATTGCATGAAGAAAAAGAATCTCAAGAAAGCTTATTTCACCAAGAATCCATGGAAAGTAGTTGCATATAAAAAGTCTCATGCCATATACTTACTCAGATGTGAGGCGCTTTGCCAGGAAAACTTTCATTGCAGCACCAAAATCAAGCCTAGACAAAGCATCAAGCTCGGGGTATTCTGATACCTGGCCTCCAACATCAGTACACATACCTCCGATAATTAGAAGGCCCACAAGTGGCATAGGAAGTACACGGGATGCCCACAAAAGCTTAGATCTCCATGGGTCAAGATTTTCAGGAATTTCTGGTTGCATCAAGGCTTTTGTCGATTTGAGGGTCATATCTCTTGCAAACGTAAATATACTTTCACCTCTTTCCATCTGAAGGATGAAAAGATCAAGTAAAGACATGTCAGATTTATAGTCTCAAGTTCTGTCGTTTGCCAACTGCCATCATTCCACAAGCTCAATCATATTTTACTTCTAAAGCAGACGGCAACATCTCATGGCTGAAAGTCTAGGTTAAATTGTTCGAATACTGGGTTTGAAATCCTGTTTTGACTAGTCTCAAGCACTATATTCTCCTTTCACAATTAATTGAAAGTAATTGGACTTGCACGTTCAAGAAATTGTAAAAAAGACATTTGCTACCGGTCGTGCAAACAAGGCAAGAACTTCTTGTAACACCACTCTAGGGTTGATTTCAAGTTGCTAGATGGAGTAGTCATCAACTGAGATTTACAAAAAGTAAAATCTAGAATCATGAGATTTTATCTCATTAATTATTTTGATTTTCCAACAGTTATCTTTAGCTTTGGATCTTATTTTTCAATTGTTTTGCTTCCTCGTATATTTCTATCCCAAGTTGATATGTAATAATAATATTTTTATCTCTTGTCTTCACAAACACATAAGCTTCATATTAAGAAAAAGAGTGTATGAACTTCATACATGTGAAAGCATACCATGGCTAACCTTGGGCAACAAATCTAACATTACTTTTGAGCACCCTGGACAGACTGAGTTTTTTTTGAAGGCAATGATCATATAACTACACATAAACTCCTTAATCTTCCTATGTTAAACTCGTTAGTTAGTTGACTTGAAACACTATAATTCCGACATGAATATATTTTAAATTAAATTTACATAGGAGATCACTTAACTAATCCCTATGTACACATTTCACAAGCATTCTGTGGTCTCATCTTCAACACAACAAGAGATGGGAAGACAGACAAACAAAATAAAGTTACAATAAGAGCATCTTTCAGTATTAGCTTAAAACCGACAAGAAATGAAGACAAGATATTGTACCTGTAATGACCTGAAGGTCTCAAAATCCAAGTCAGCATGGTACCAGTTCTCCGCCTGGTAATCAAGACAATCTAACTGGAAATCAAGCATAAGAATTCGAGCCATCTGTCTTTGAATAAATCCAAGAATGTTAAAGCCTCGTGAACGTGAAGATTTAAGCCTCCTTTTAGCCGCAGCATATCGACGATTTTCTAAACTCTCCCTGCTAGCCACCATCTCATAGAGGACACAGTCATAGGGCTCAAGTTCCTTCTGCAAATGTGCAAAATATCTGAACAGTCACAGACATCAGTTTTTGAAAATTGAGGCCAGTTGCTAGCTAATTAACACAACCTTATATATATATATATATATATATATATATATATATATATATATATATATATATATATATATATATATATGCCCTTAGCAGCTCCACTTTATATTTCAGAATTGGTATAATACGATCTCAGTATTCATGTAAGGGAAACATTGAAAAAATCCCAAAGGCTAACACTTCCATAGTTCCATAGCACATTAACTCTTGCGTAAGGAAAACCTAAGAGCTTAGTATTATCAAGGAACCAAAACCTCCAGAGTTCCATAGAAAACTAATAAAAATGTATAACCATTTCCCATCAGAAGAAAATGTACAACCCTTTGCTCCGGAACATTTGCATAAAGGTGCTAAGTTCTAACTAGAACTAGTACCAAATAAAATAATAAGTACTACAGGAAGGAAAACACAAGGTCCAGAATTTGCAAGTCACATATAAGCAACGAAAGCAAGTACATACAGCAAATGCTCAAGCCTTTCACAGGTAGCAAAGTCAAAAACTCGTAAAGAATACTTAAAATTTAATTAGATAAACAAAATGACATTACAAATCAATAAGGGCATTTCATAGAGGTGGCTGCGGAAAGGGGAAAACCTCAAAAGCAAGTTCACAAGACGTCAAGACCTATTCTTGATGCTAGCACACTGTATCCTCATTTCACGAAGCTAGCAAAATAAGTATAAGACCAGCTAATATAATATAATTTTAGCCAATCATAGCAGTGAAACCTTTACACAAGACTCCCTAAAGCACTTACCGCAACATGAATAACAACCTACTCCATCGAATGTATCCGTTGATTCAATGCTATTAAGTAATCTCTCCATTTCAAAATCAGTGTATTCTAACTTCTAAGTTTATTCACATAGAAAGTTTTTAATTGTTACATTAGTATCCAAAACTTACAAATGATATTACATTGCCATTTCAAACTAACAAGTGTAAACTTACATTCGATTTCTTAAGCGATTAATAATACTCCTATGAAACAAATGATATTTAATGAATGAAGTAACTAACAATTAGTATCCAAAACTTACAAATGATATTACATTATCATCTCAAACTAACAAATGTAAACTTAAATTCGATTTTTTAAGCGATTGATAGTACTCCTATGAAACAAATAATATTGAATGAATGAAGTAACTAAAATTGTTAGTTACTTGACGTCTAACATCAATTCAAAGATTGTAGTTTGCATAATTGCATTGCAAAACCTCCTCATTTTAGATCTTTCATGAGCAAAATCACACGGCTCTGTTCTTTTGGACTGAAGTGAACTGAATGGAACTAAACTGCACTGAAACTGTGAGAGGAATTTGTTTGAACGGAACAAAATTCATCTGAACCGAACTGAATTTCCATTAATTCAGTCCAAAAGAACAGCGCAGCGCCTAAAAACTATATCAATCGACTCCATTTCCAAAAACTAAGAACAATTCAAACAAAATTGATACTTACTCTTTATCTGCAATGTGAATGGTGGAAACTAAATCAACCTGCAAAATTCAATCCACCACACAAAATTACACAACACAACAATCAATTCAACCGAAAAACTACATCAGTAAAAAAGAAAAACAAAATTACCTTCAGAAAAGGGCGTAAAAGAGACCAAGGGAACTTCTTGCGAAAACTAACAACAGCAGTTTGCAATTCACCATCAACGCCGTTAGAGCGTTTGCGAAACCTCATGAAATCAGCGATGGAGTTGTTCTGAAAGAATTGTTCCGGCGAATCATTTTCCGACAACGTTGACAACGGAGATTTGAAGATGGAAGAAGCTCTAGGAGGAGAGAGAAAGAGGGAGGAAGAAGATTTAGGGTTTCTGCGAGAGAAATTGGAGAAATGAGGGAAAGAGAAAGAGTCAGATGTTGTAGATGAAGGAGAAGAAGTTGAAGGGAGTGGAGAGAAAATGGAGAGAGAGTGAGCCACCATTGTTGATGGTTTGAGGAGAGGATTTCTGTTACGTGACTCACTCTGGTTCTCCTTTTTTTCTGTTTCTTTCTTTTATTTCCTTCTATAAAATATACGAAATATCTTCTTATTACCAAAGCGCACAAGTCGGTCAAATATAACTATTGTACACAACTTATGATCGTTGATAAGATCTAACACTTCTACAAACCATCCATTTTCACATCGTTGTTTGTTGTTTGATATGGCTTTTGATGAGGGATCTATCAATGTTGTTTTCATTATTATATATGTACACTTGCATGTTTACAAATACTTCCGTTTCTTGATAAGTGCAACATAGAGAAAGTGGGGGAATACCAAGGAATGTAGAGAGAGAAAGTTGGGACCACAATAAAGTAGAGTAATTCAAGTGATCAAAAAAAAATTGTGGTCCCCTCTTGCTTTTTGGTGGCATATTTGTAATAATATTGAACTTCTTTTTACCATTTTGAGCTTGGTTGCACTTATTGTGACTATTTCAAATAAGGAAAGTGTTGGAGGTAGTACAAGACTTCAACTCTATACTAGATTTAAATGCACGTAATATGTGCTTCAAGTTATAGGAACATTGTCCGTCAAAAAAAAGTTGTAGGAACATTTAAAATAGTCATAGTGTATTAACATTGAAATTTTAGAAAGTAAAAAAAAAAAAAAAGTAAATTGGGGTCGTTTGGTTCAAGGTATGGAATGGAAAGGGAATGGAAACAAATAGAGGAGTGGAATAGTAACAAAAATGATTAGTTGTATTAGGTGTTTGGTTCAACGGTTCAAGTCATGGAATGGAAATGAAATGGTAACCATTACCACCAAATAATGTATTTTGTTACTTGAAGGGGATGAAAGGGTAACAAATTGGGGGAGTTCATTACCATTTACCACCAAGTAATGGTAATGGATTGATGAGGGGTTGAACCAAACAAAAAGAAATGAAATCGGTAATTGAATATACCAAAAATTGCAATTTTTAAAAATAGAGGGAATATTGTATTAATAAGGTAAAAATAGAGGGAATATTGTATTAGTAAGGTACCTTTGTAAAAAGTACTATTTATTTTCAATCTATTTCTATCTAACATACAAGTGGATGACATTATCTATTGAATCCCCAGTTCCCCACCACCAATTTCTTGAACAATTGTATGCATCATCTAAAGAACAAAATACAGCAATAATGAATAACATGTGTATTGTCCCCTACTCCCCTTTGCTTCCTAATGTTTCAGTCTTCTAAAACATATGGGCAAAAAGTGATATTCCATTTTATAAATGCACATGCTCTAAATGAGATTTGATCATTCAAGTAGCAGTTTTACAAGAGGCCCAATGTCATTTCTTGCTTGAAAAGTCCCAATCAACAATACATAATAGTGTTAGAAACCTCCCAAGATGTATTAAAATCCAATCAACAATACATAATTTCTCGACTATATAACATCAACTATCACTTAATTACATTCAAAATATTAATGCACTATTACTTATCGACTATATAACATCAACTATCACTTAATTACGTTCAAAATATTAATGCACTATTACTTATCGACTATATAACATCAACTATCACTTAATTACGTTCAAAATATTAATGCACTATTACTTATCGCTTCTATATATAGTACTACTATATACCGATACAATGACTAACAACGTTTTTCGTCTTGATGTTTATATGAAACAAAGGGAGTAGCAAATTACCAGTTGATTCTATAAGATGGTGAGAAATTTTCTGGATCATGGACGCTCGGCTTGATGTCAAAATGAAATGCAATTCAAATTTGCTATTCCTGATATTTTGGTGGGGAGTGGGTAGTTGAAATAGAACTAAAGAATCAATATATTTCTTTATTCATACAGAACTTGATTTATTACAAAATCTATCAATACTTTATATATCAATTTTACAATCAATTCTTGAACGTTAGACCATAGAAAATAAATATCACCCCAAAGAAAAAGACAAAAAAGATGCCTTCCTTCACCATAAAGAATAGAGGAGTCATGAACAACCTTAATACAAAAGAATTGAAGATGATGATTGATGAACACCAAGCCATAAGATTTGATTGATTAATGACCCCTATGCCCTATCGAAAACTAGAGCTTCTTTTCTTAGCTATGGATAATCCCTTCTTCTGTTGATCCAGACCTCACTCTCCTTGTGACAAACATCGAAGGCCTGCCTCTAAATCTTCTAAAGTGATCGTCAGCAACTCATCTGCGTCCAAACAATCAAAGCTAAGCCTAAGGTCTAAATTTTCTCGAGCATTAACCAACATCGGATCAATCAAACCTCCGTTCATCTCCTGCCTTTGCTTTACAGTGGTTTCTCTCTCTATTAGTGCTGCAATAACATCTAAGGTGCAGGAAGAATGTAGCCTAAACCCGTATAGCATGCTACTTTCGGTTAGGTTATTCATCTTTATATGGGTAATATTGGCTAGGTCTGTTGTATTGAAATCAACAAAATGGAAAAACTTTGTCACTCGTCTGCAAAATCCTTCATTGGAGCATATTACCCGTTTCATAGGTTCACTGTACCCAGCAAATATGACAACTATCTTCCCGTTGTCCATGACGGACATAATCTCCTCCAAAGCCTCCAACCCGTAATCCTTATCATCTGATTTCTGCATTGGTATAAGACGGTAGGCTTCATCCACGAAAAGAATCCCCCTTCAGCTTCCTTAATCTGCTCAAAAAAAAAAAAAAAATACCGGCTCAAAAGGAATTGACTAGCTGGATGTGGGAAGAAGAAAGAGAAGGATGAAAATAGTACCACTCTTCTAGTCTTTGGCCCCGTGTGACCAACGAATTCACCTACCAAATCTGTCCTCTGCACTTCCGTCACCTTTTCAGTTGGTAAAATTCCCACCATATGGAGTAGTTTTCCAAGAATTCTGGCCACCATAGTTTTGCCTGTCAAGCAATGATAATCAATCATTCAATTGCAAATGACTATTAATCATATGATGTGCTCTCCTCTAGAAATGGAATAAGACTAAAGCCAAGTCCAATTAAAAATTATAATAACCATGTGCTTGGTATAATAATGGATACTTCTTTACAAGAAATCTATACTTAAATTGCACAGCATTTCTGGCCATAAAGGAATATGTCTGTCTCTAATTTCATTATCTATTCATATATCTATCATAAAGCTAATAATAGTTTAGTATTTATCTGTTTATTACTCTTATGGTGAAATGGTTGTAAGATCAATATTACAGTGCCAATAATCAATCGGTAGTAGCGAGTTTTGACTAGCTACCAAGAATGACAAATCCTTCAAACAATAACTAATACAGAGTAGTATTTCTACAATCCAAAAGCCGTAAAAATAAGTAAATACCTGTTCCTGGATTGCCAAGGAATGCCATGTGTGGTGGTCTTCGAGCACCCACTTTTAATCCAAGAGCTCTACGCCTTTCATCAAGAAGCATTCCCCTAGCCCATTTCCTCAACTGCAACTTAAGGTCATGTAAGCCCACAATGTTTGACAAATCACGCTCAAGTTCATCCATCTTAGCTTTTGTCTGACTACAAGCTTCAAGGGCTCTGCGCTTCCTCTGCTCCTCGAGATGCTGATTCAATAACTGCCGCAATTTCTCACCCCCAGGACCTGGTGATAAATGATTCAGAGGAGTCATGCTGTCCTACATGTCCAAAATGTTACGTAACTGTTAAATTTAGCCAACAGAAAAATATGCAAAGCAGTGAAGCACGTCGTCCATTGACTCACATCATCTTTGGCACTGCAATCAGCATTATACTCAAGTAAGGTATTCACAGTCGAGCAGTCATCTGATCGAAGTGAATGCCAAACAGCGAGATGCAATGGTGTCATTCCATTCTGCACAGACACAAGCAAAAGCTCTAACAACCATAGATTGGACAAGTTCATCTGTATAATACTACTACTTATTGTATAACAAATAATGGACTGAAAAGAATGAAAATTACATTGGCTTTGGCCTCTATGTATGCACCATGAGAAAGAAGCAGCTTAGCAGCATCATTGCAGCCATTCTTTGCGGCCATGTGTAATGGAGTCTCCCCGTACTGCAAAAACACGCTTTTGTTAGGGGTCAAAACAGAAAAAGGTTCATGCTCACTGCAATCTTAGCACTTCTACACAAGTCACCAAAGTGCAACTCATACCATATTCTTGGCTTCCAGCTCAACCTTTTCTACGCCCATCCAATCAAGCAGAACTTTAACAATCTCAACATTGTTGTAACCAGCAGCAACATGAAGAGGAGTTTGTACCATCTATTATCGTTAAAAGAGCAAGTCAGTAATCACATTCACTTGATTGATCGTGACATGAAGTAATCACATTTTCGTTCAGCTAGACTAGAGGACCAAATTAACACATCTGCTTCTAAAGTATATCCATCTTTATCATGCTCAGGGTGGATTATCAAGATCATTTTTTATTCAATATATGCCAAATGTGCCTAAATTTTGTCAGCTAGATAGTAGATTTGATGCCTCTCCTTATTCTTATGAGTAATGGTACTAAGGCACTCACGATCACAGTAAACGAGCCAATGGCCCAATTGTGTAAGATGGTGCAACTAACCTGTTAGTCTCTCTATTAATGTAGTATGATAATTGATACAGCCACACATTTCTCTAGTAACCGACATCCCGAAAGCATCAAATTTGGTTTCATGGATTTGTCTCAGCTCCACATACAACTCAAAACTTCCACATAAAGCCATGATTCACAAAAAGAACATCATATGCACAAGATTAAAAAAATCTTGATCAAGACACCCTAATTTGAGAACAAAATTATCCATCTTTTTCCCTATTTTGTCAATATGAATCAGTTCCTTCTCAGATCCAAATCAAATTAACAAAAAATTGCAAAATTCAACTACTAATTTGCTATAAACCCATAGAAAAATAAAACACAGATCCAAACTTTTTTCACATTCTCCAAAAACCCATCGCAGAAATCACATCAAGAACCAAATTTTAACAGACAAAACTCCTAATACAATCAAAGAAAACAACTAAAAACTAATACCCACAAAAACCCAAAATCCCAATTCTAATTTACAACCAAGAAAACAACAAATATCAACAACCAAAAAAAATACCCATTTCACATTTTTCAACCATAATCAAAACCCATTTCACATTTTTCAACAATAATCAAAACCCATTTCAACAAAAATCAAACAACAAACCCAAAAACAATCAAGAGATAGAAAGAAGAGAACATACAACAGGATTACGTTCATTAAGAAGAGAAGGGTTTTCTTTGAGCAATCTCTGAAACCCAATAATATCACCCGACTGTGCAAACCCATGAATAGTTATGGGTTTCAAAGATCTTGGACGTGGATGATCCATGGCAGGCGCCATTTTTCTTTTTCTAATATTGGTATTATTAATGTGATCAATTTTATTGGGTTGGTAGAAAAAAAAAATTGCCTCTTTTTTAAGCTTTTTTTCTCTCTCCGAGTTTCAGAGAGGAGAGAGAAAATTGGGAAGAAGAAGGAGAAGGGGGAGGAGGAAGAAGAAGGAGTTGTGGGTTTCTAAGAATTTTCGTGTCGGAGTCATTCGCGGTCCAAATGTATCAACGTGGTAGCTAGCTAGCTGGTTACAAACTTACAATTTGCATTTTCTTTTGTTTCTAATTCAACTCACTAACTCAGCCTAAGTCATAAGTGTGTGGTATAAATGTATAATGGTATTTGTGAAACTTTGTGTTGCGTGGAAATGAAGGAATTTCTTGATCAAGATTCAAGGCAAATTAGTCTTTGGATGGATGTTATATGAGATTTAAAGTGCTTGTTTGGTTGGATGTAGGAGGTTGTATTGTATTTTTGAGAAATTTGGTTTTCGTTGAAGTTTTGTTTCGTAGGAAGTAGCAAAAGTTGTTTGGTTGATCATGCGAAAAAAAAAATTCCCTTGGAAAGTTCTACTTACCTGGACTTCTGAGGTAGTGCAACTTTCTATATTTCTTCTAATTAAATAACCTTACCTTATTCTACTTTTTTAGGAACTTTCACTTCTCATGTATATTTATGTCAACCAAACAACCTTGGTGCATTCTCCTCCGTTGTTTATGAAAATGAGTTTCACCTGAGTCCGGTAAATTTGAATAAGTTTTTTATAAGTTCATGAAAGTAACGTGAAGAAAACATACCCTAAGTTTTTAACCATCATGTAAAGCTTTTTTTGGACATAGGGAGCCAAATGGAAATGTACATGAAATTTGATTGTTAACCATAAGTAGGCGTGTGCGCACATTCTAGGTCTAACCGAAAATCGGGTCAGGGAAAATATTGATTTATGCAAATCTAAATAAGGAGAGTCTAAGTTAGCATTAGCGAGAACATGATTTATGCATAAATGGATACGTCCGTGTTGGTGATTGAGTCAATTAATATATAACACAAAGGTTATGCCCGTCAATAATATGATACACTTAAATGAAGGCAAGAAATTTAGCAACTTTCAATACCTTCTCTTTAAAACAAAACTTATGCTTCCCGCTTTTCTCTTTGTTCTTATGATACGAATTCGAGACAAAACCACCATATATGCACTTTTTGCAATATTCTCCTATACTTTTATTGAAGTTCTTTCTTACTTTTTGAACTTTTTTCTCTCTTACTTTTTGGTACTTCTCTCTTACTTTTTGTTGTCCAGATAACATATTAAACTCTATAGAAATAACTTTTTGAGAAATCCTCAGAAGAACAAATAGAGACGCGTAGAGTATTACTTAATTAACTTGACACTTTTCTCATGGAACCAAGATTATCTATCATCATGAAGCTATATTGCCCTTCCACCAATAGTCTAGGAGCATTAAAATACTTTGAGATAGTTTTTGGAGGAACTAGCAAAAGTACAAGTGCAAGTGCAACTAGGGGTGCTAATCGAGCGAGTCGATCGCGAGCAGGGCCCTTCTCGACTCGACTCGAAAACTCGCAAACTCTGCTCGACTCGACTCGAAAACTCGTTAAGCTCGTTAAGACCTTGCTCGACTCGTGCTCGTTAATTTTTTTCCCAACTCGACTCGAAGCTCGACAAGCTCGATAAGCTCGACTCAAGCTCGATAAGCTCGACTCGAGCTCGGCTCGATTGCTCGCTAAAAGTAAATAACGTAAAATTCATTTTACCTTGATTTTTTTTAAATAATTAGAATTACTACAATTACCAAAATATTTAAATTTTACCTTGATTTTTTTTTAAATAATTAGAATTCCTACAATTACCAAAATATTTAAAAAATATTCAAGATTCTTCCATGCCTCCATTTGAATAATTTAAACAAACAAATGATAAATATTATCTCTAAAACAACAATATGATCTAAAAATACAATTACATAACAAACAACCTATTACAAACAATTTTAGAACATTCAAAATCTCAAAATATTTCTTCACAAAATACTCCATTTCAAGTTTGATGCTTCAATCTTCTCCAAAATCCAAAGAACCTACAAACATTCATGTACCAAAAAATTAGTAAGGATCTCAATTGTTTCTAAAAAGCACACATAGAAGTATTAATAAAATCCACAACTCCACACCACAAATCTGCATTTTAAAAGGGTGATAATATTACATTAATACTACATACATTACTAGATAATGGATTAAAAGGCAACACACCACTGACCACACACCACATACAACGCTCCACAACTCCACACAATCAACAACTTCACACACGGCACACCATACTCGGCACTCCTGACTCCACACACCACGCTGCACACACCAACCCACACGGCACACACCGACACATCACACAGGACAACACAAGAAACAGCGACACATGCACAGCGCGCACAACACACATCAAAGCTAAATTAAAAAATGAAGCTAACAAGTAACAATTTAACAAATATTCATAATAAAACATAAATAGTCTAAATTCATATCAAATGTAACAAGTATTACATTCCTAACAGCAACACAATCGAAACTAAATTAAAAAACGAAATAATAAACCGAATTTAGCAAACGAAATCAGAAAATGGAAAAACAAACGAAAAAAAAAGATAACACGTGTACCTGTCATATATTAGTCAAAAAACACCAAAAAGTCGCCGAAAAACAGTGCATTTTTGATCCGGTGACAAGCTTCTGCGCCGGTGATGTTGATGAGCGAAGACCAAAGTGAGAATGGTGATGTATTGATGTTGATGAGCAAAGACCGAGAGAGAGAATGAGTGAGAAACTGAGAATTGTTTGCGTCGCCAACCTTCAGTGAGAGAGAGAGTACACGACGGCTGGGCTGGGGAATTGGGGGGAACTGGGAAGTGAGAGGACTAGGGTTTTCATTTCAAACAAATCTTTTCTTTTTTTAAATTTTTTTTTTTAAACTTATGTTACTACTTACTAGTTTAGTAGTTTATGAATATGATCATGACATGGACCATAAAGTAAAATTTATTGGACTTGGTAAGTTGGTCCATATATCTCAAGTTTTTCATAAACTTTCTTATTAAATAAAATAAATTTTTTAAAAAATAATATTAAAAAAAATTATCGAGCTGCTCACGAGCTTAACGAGTCGAGCAGGGTCTTGCTCAACTCGTGCTCGTTAAGGTTTCGAGCCGAGTCGAGCTCGAGCCGAGCTAGTTCGAGTCGAGTTTTGACCGAGCGTTGACCGAGTCGAGCTCGAGCTGCTCGCGAGCTGCTCGACTCGATTAGCACCCCTAAGTGCAACAAAGACAATTACACTTCAGACGTAATAGACGTCGTCTGTGATTCTATTGTATAGTTATGGGATTAATCGATCTAGTTAATCTTGTTAGAGGATAGTTAGTTGTTTTAATTTGACTATTGGACAAAGGAAATCAATAATTAATCATCATCACTCCTATTTGTTCACTAGTGATCACCTAGAGAAACTTGTTTAATTCTTTAATTAATATAGTACTCCACATATATAGTGTGTTAGTTTTCATGTATGCGGTGGCCGGTGTGCCTGCAATTTGGAATCCAGCTAATCGTTTCCGGTACTAGGTCAAATTGGATATATGCAAAAATAAATTATAATCCATGTGGAAGATATGGCCCAGTTTGGCAAATAGAGTTTAGAGTTTAGAGTTTAGAGTTTGCTGTTAGAGTTTTAATTTTTTGTTCAGCAAATTTGACTGTTGATTTGACAACTTTTTTTTATAAATGTGTTTGGTAAATTGCTAAAAACTTATTGTCATTTGTTTGTGTGAAATGACATTTATAGACATTTTAATACATATGTTTAGTATTATTATTAGAGGCAAAAAAGTAATTGAATATATTTTTACCTAATCCTCTAAAGAAAAAGCTTATACTAGGAGCTTTTTCATTTTAAGAGTTTTCATTTTAAAACTCTCTCTTACCAAACACCCCTTTTAGAGTGTTTGACTAAGTCAAAACTCTAAAAGTGGTCCAAAATTCTCTTTTTACTCCAAAACTCTAATTGCCAAACATCCCCTATGTAAACTAAAAGAAACCTTCCAACACTGTGCTGAACTGAAATAATAATACTAATAACAATAATAATAATAATAATAATAATAATAATGATATTATTATTATTATTATTATTATTATTATTATTAATCATTATAATAATAATAATTATTATTATTAATTATTATAATTATAATTATTATTATAATTAATAATAATAATTATTATTATTAATTATTATAATTATAGTTATAGTTATTATTATAATTAATAATAATAAATAATAATTATTACAAGAATAATAATAATTATGATAATTAATAATAATAATAATAACAATAATAACAATAACAATAATAATAACAACAATAATAATAATAATAATAACAATAATAACAATAATAATAACAATAAAAATAATAATAATAACAATAATAATAATAATAATAATAATAATAATAATAATGAACTGAACTGAAAATAAGTCCAAAAGAACAGGGCCTAAATACTAGCTGCAGGCTCAGCCTACCCTTGCACAGCAAAACCCATAGCAATGTTGTATACTGCTAATAATTATTGCATGTTAAGTTAAATAGTTGCCTGATAGAAGCTACAAAGTCATTTCATTCATATGCACTGTTAATATTAATATCAATATATACTTTATTATCATAATGTGTGGACAAGTACACTAAGTTCGAAGTCCCAAACCCATGTCCTCTTACTTCAATTCAAATGTCATTATATTACCACTTATCACGTACTAAGCTACATCTCTAATATGCGTCCAAATCCCAACTATTAAATCATTGAGCCTTATAAAAAAAATTAAGTAATAAAATTACAATAAAAAGTGACTATATAAAACTTTCTTAAAATTTATTTCCCTCCATTCCTCTTCCGTGATTCCTTTCCCTCAATTTCCCTCCAATTCTTAAAATTCTTTCTCTCTCCTATCCTTTTCTCTCTACACTGTCATCACTCATCATCATCAATAGTGCACGTCAGTCAAGAATGTCATAGAGCACGTCAGTCTCCAAAGAACTTCCTCCCTTTGTGCGACTAATTTTAACTAGCAAATCAAGAAGACAAATTATTCCTCTGATCTGAGAATAGAGGAAACAAGAACCCCACAAGAAGCTTCAGGGTGTGTGAGTATTTGCAGCTCATCTGCAAGAAGAATGATGTCAACTCATCAAAATCCAGCACTTCCAATTTCTTTATCTTCTTCCCCAAAACAAAATTAGGGTTCTGCTCACCAAAATCTGAAATTTTTCTATCCTTCAACAATGGTGAAATGTGAGTGAAAACACCAATTCAATTGAAAACACCATCTTTTTATTCCCAGCAAAAACGCAACAAAAAATGGCGATGGTGCGTATTTGCAGCTCATTTGCAAGAAGAATGATGTCAACCCATCAAAATCCAGCACTTCCAATTTCTTTATCATCATCATCAATGGCGTCTTCTTCACCATCATCATTTTCAGATGCAATAGTGTGTGGAAGAAGGGACAAGAAGACCAAAAAAGAGAATAGATTCAAAGGTCCATGTTCTACTCCATGGCCTCTACCTTTCAAGCTCATTTGATTTTCTCTCTCCTCATTTTTTTCCGTTTAAGTTCAGCTGGTAGTTGCTGAAAATGGATGTTTTTGGGTTTTTGGGAGATGAGAGAGAGAGATAGGGGGGGAATGAGAAGACAAAAGAGTTTTTGGGTTGATTTTAGTGGGGGGGGGGAAAGGAGGGAACGAAAATGTTAAATAAAAGAAACACAACCAACTGACTGTCAACGCACAAGATTTAACAGTCAATGACGGAATTTCAGAAAAGGTTTCATTTTGCAAAAAAAAATTTGATTTAAGGTTGTAAGTTGCAAAAAAACTTTTAAAAGGTTGTTTTTCCAAAAAAGTGACTATAAAATATTATTTCTGACAAAAAACTCAATATATTAATATAAATTAAGCAAAACCTCGAAGAGAACACATGCAAACGATGTAATATGATGGGGACAACTAACACACTTTAAAGATTTGTGTTTATCTTAATATTAAACATGTTAGAAATATTCAATCTCATGACAAAAAGAAAAACATTAATTCGTAAAAACAAGCCTTGTTAATTTATAAGCGACCCCTCGTATTAATAAAAAATATATAAAAGCTTGATATTTTAAAAGTATATATTAGAAAATTCTAACGAGATTTCACACGATTATATCTTTCCTTCCATCCTTTCAAAAAAAATATATTTCCTTCCATTTGAATCACAAAAGATGGTTAAGGAAGAGTACATAAACAACGTAAAAATTAATCCACGTAATGTACTAACAAAAAAGCGGAGGAAGCTAACATTGAAACAAATTATCTCTAAAGAATGTAACATGTTAGACGTGGATGCTAGTGCGGATCTTACAGACTTACACAGTTACACTAAATCAATTTGTCTTTGTTGATTCGTTAAGAGTCTTACTTGAGAGAAGGGTATCCTAACTTATATTATGCACCTTAAAAAAATTCGTAAAAATAATTCTGATGGTGTATAAATCAAAAATTCTACTTAAAGTCCTCAATTAAGAAAAAGGAAAAATTGACAACAGCAGACCCAACTATGATCGCCCTGCCATAAAAGGTCCCAACTATCGAATAATTCACAGCAGGCCCAACTATTTGATGTAGTTGACACACGTGGTCCTTATGGACAGGTGACCGGTTGAACCTGTCCAAATTTTTCTTTTTTTGTTTTTCCTTTCTCAATTACAGTTGCTCAACTTAATTCAACCTGCTTCTCTCTCTTTTCTCAATAACACAAAAAGCAGAGAAAAAAAAATGAGGTAACTGGTTCAACAATTAAACACCCCCTCTTAAACTCACTTAAGTTCTCTTTCACTACGTACGCCGGCAACCTTAATTACATCCACGCACTGCCAGCGCATGTCAAGATTTTGCAAAATTTAGCCTCCCTTTCTTTTGGCAAGTTTGCCACTTTTCTCTCTCCTCTCTTTGGTGATTAGAAATGACATGTTCTGGGATTTTGGTGGGGGCTTTTTTGCTCTGCTTTTATGTTAGTGAGAGAAGAGAGAGAAGAAGGTTGCAGCATACAACACTGTGGAGCTTGTAAAAATAGTGTCTGAGCAACAACTTCATGTTGAAACGAAAGGCAGAAAAAAAAATTGAAATAAGATATAAATAAATTCCCATTTTTTCAATAAAAGAATCATACCTAGATCTTAAAAAAGAAAAAGGAGGCACTTTTGAAATTTAATTTTGAAGAATACCAATAAATAAAAAAAAAGAACGAATTAATTGAAAAGAGAAGATTCAAGAAAAGGGGGGTGTTTAAACACTCAAGTCTGCAAATCTGTATGCGACATGATTATATAAATTAGTGATCCAACAATGAAATCAAGTTATACAATATAAAACTCCCAATTAAATTCATCAAAATATATTGTTTTACAACAGATGAGTAGTGAAGATTAGATAAGAAGCAGGGGAGAAGAGAGACAAATGATTCTGGTCCCATTTTTTTAATAAAATGATTTTGGTCCATTTTGTTATCGTGTCTTGCGCTTGCCCCTTGAATTGATTGAATCTGACCAAGTGGAATTGTGGGCTGCCATGGGAGAAGAGTGAAAGGGTAGAGCTTCCAACTAAGAGCAGGTGAGAGGGAGGGAAAATGTGGCTTTTGATCATGTGAGTCAATTCTAACATCACGTGATCCAATTTTACCGGCTCCAATAGGTCATGAACCTGTAAGGACTACGTGTATTAACTACACCAAATAATTGGGCCTGCTGTGGATTATTCGATAGTTGGGACCTTTTACGACAGGGCGGTTATAGTTGGGACTGTCCTTATCAATTTTTCCTAAGAAAAAAGAAACTAGGGTGTGAGAGTGAGGTTTATTGTCTACTTGTGTTCGTTAGGTTGAGGAGGAGTACAAGGATGATTTATGAACTTACGTGAACAAGAGGAAGCTATTAACTTACAAAATTTGGCTACGTGGAACCAAATGATTAGAAGATCAGGTTGATGAATCTTTGCTTTAACGTGTGGATATCACACTCTCTCCTTCTCCAAATCTCTTTACTTCTCTTCCAATTTTCCAGGATTCTCTCTCTTCTCAGATATTTTAATTTTACTCATTTCTTGTATTTTTTTCTTTATTATCCTCAAAAAATTTCCAATTTTTCTGGGTTCTTACAAAGTGTACACTATAAAAACACCAGCTTTTTTTTCCCAATTATAATTCATTCAAATATCTGAAAATTAAGATAATTTTTTTTTTTCAAAAAAGTTCTTATCTTTGGCTGAAAATGGCCACTTTTACCAAAATGAACTCATACCCAGATATCCAATTGCCGGTTCGACCCGAATTTTGCCGGAAATTTTCAAAATCCGGCAAATTTCCGGTTGTGGGTCGGTCAAAAAAGGGTAGAAAATTGTGTTGGGAAGTTTGTAGGGCTTTTAAGGAAGAAGGGGAAGAAATTGAGAAGAGAGAAAAGGAAAATAAAAATAAAAATTTGGTATTAAAAGTTAAAGTTAAAAAAGAAATTGTTAGTTCAATTAAATCAGGAATTGTGAGATTGTGTAAGTGGCCTTCAGGGGATGAGAATAGAGATGCTTTGGCTGAGCTTGAGAAGGTTCTTTTCTCGGTATGTTTGTTGCATATATTTTTTTTTGGAGTTTTTTATTATTATTTAAGTAGTAATTTATGTGATAATTGATTATTTTTTTGGGTGTGAACGAGTGACTAAGCGCAGTGATGTAAACGGGATTCGAACCCGCTGGATGACATCCACTGATAATTAATTGTGTTTTGACTGTGGAATGTGATTAAAGTAAGCTACTTTGAGGATAATTTATTAGTGAATTGATGGACTTTTGAAAGAGTTGTCAATTTGGGAAACTGGGTTTTGAATCTTAGGTGCAATTTGTGTTATTTTAGAATGTCATTTTGATATTTTAATCTTCTGATTCTTTTTTTATTAATGTGTTCTACTGCTACTGGTTTGAATAAACTAAGTAGAAGTGAATCTAACTGAGCAATCATGCTAAATGCTTTAAATATTCTGCTTAACAGTGAAGACTCAATTCTACCTTTATCTATGATGATAACATCTTGCTGATTATGTTATGGATGTTTTGTTTTTGTGTGTGTGTAAAGAAGATCTTGTGATTTACGGATATGACAACATGTGCTGCATGATGATAATCACACTGATTGACAATTGAAAAAAACATAAATAGGTTGAAGTTTGGAGATCACTTGAGCTATTTGTTGTAAGTTGCTATGTGGTGATATGCATAATTGTCTCTCGTGGGGCGTGATTACGATGTTGTATATTGAATGTGCAATGAGTTTTTTGCTCTCTATTTGCTTTGACTATGGCATTGTTTTTTACATCACCTTATTGCTCTTTATGTAAATAGGCTGCTCTACATGTTGGGAGATACATTGTAACCATGATGAGCACGGGTGTCGTTCTATTAACTGGATTTCAATTGTCAGGTTACATTTCTTTTACATTTGATACATATGCTTCAGATACCTCGAAGTTCAAGGAATTCTTATGGGCTGATGTTACAATTTTTTCATTATATAAAGGTGGTGAAATGCATGACTTGATCTGGTATAGTTGGCTTGGAGGAGTTATAATTGGGACTATGGTAGGGGCTAACATGGTTATGGACGAGCATAGCCGAGCTGGCCCGAGGAATGTTGTAATAACTGGGAGGTACTGTTCCTTTCATCTCACATGCCACTTTGAAGCAGCTCTACTTCTGTTTAGTCTTACTCTCTCATTACTTGGTGCAGTACTAGGGGACTTGGTAAAGCACTTGCTAGAGAATTTCTTCTTTCTGGAGATCGAGTGGTTGTAACGTCACGCAGGTTTTCTACTAGAAATTAAGCATCATCATACTATTGTTTAAAAAATATTATTTCAAAATTTAAACTCACGCTGCACTCTCTTTGCGGCAGTGCTGATTCAGTTGATGCTACTGTCAAAGAGCTTGAAGAAAATCTACGGGAAATAGAAGCTGTAAATGGTAAAAGTCTGGCATACGCGAAAGTGGTAGGCATACCAAGTGACGTTTGTGACCCTGATGATGTGAGGAAGTTAGCTGATTTTGCTGTAAATGAACTTGGCTCAGTTGACATTTGGGTGAGTAACGTGCTTTCTCTCCCAAGGATTTCTGTGCAACCTTTTTATACTCCCTTCTTCTCTTTGACTTTCCTAGAACTTTAATATGCTTCTTTGCTCTTGCATAAAGAGTTCTAGTTTTATAGTGGGATAGTTTTCAAATTAAATCAGCTCGATGCTTTCTGATAACATTATATAGACAATTATGACGATACGTTGCCTAAAAAGAAGTTGGACTTAATTGTCTGAGAAGTTGTCTACATTTGTCAATTTTTTAATATGGGGGATCCTTCTAGGCGACTTGGTTTAATTAAGAGAACTTAGGCGATGCATGGTCAAGGATCCTGCCAAAAGCATTGTTCAGTGATTGCATTCGCCAATCTCATGATGCTAGCTTTTCTTTTCTTTTCTGAAGATTTTCAGCTTTTGCAATGTAAAGTTGCCATTTCAGAAAATTGTTGGAACATGGTCTTATCATTCCAGTGGTTGTGGTATTCTGGAACTTGTTCCTTCCCACACTCTTGTCTTTCTTCGGTCCATACCCTTCAGCCTGGATCACAAAACCCGTCACAGTATGACTATTCAATTACAAAGCCCCACGCCTTCCAATACTTTCTTTATGTTCCCCCATGGTACTTTATCTAATAGACCTATCTATTTGTCTATTGTTAATGGCGATGTTGAACTGAATCGGGGACTTTGCTTTGTCTAATAGACCTATGTTGTGTATGAGGTACCTGTCTTATGTATTCATGTGGCTTGATTCAAAATGAATATCATCAATACCTGCATCCCGATTTTCACCATTCTTGTGTCTCTTCATTTCATGCAATTCTATTAAAGCTATCATCTTCCATGAATCATATAATATTGACTTCTACTATTATAATATATGGCAGATAAACAATGCAGGAACAAATAAAGGTTTCAGACCCTTATTGCAGTTCACTGACGAAGATATAAAGCAGGTGTGGAAGAATATATTTTGTCCTTCTATTTCTTTATGCAAGAAGTCTTATGATATTATTGGGAACTTTAAGCTCTCATATATCTCCTAATTTTTCTAGTTTCATGTTAACCTTTTATGACTTTTTTTAAAAAAGTATATTATGCTAAATTTTGAGTTTTGTAAGGCCAAATTTCAGTGACTTACCTACCTTTCGTTGTCATGGACTTTTTGAAAAAGTAAATTATACCATATTTCAGTTTTCTAAGGCCAAATTTTCAGTGACTTACCTACCATTCATTGTCATGGTCTTAAGCAAAAAAGCTATTTGGGGTCAGTACATTTTATGTTTGGAGGACTTTCAGACATCTAGTGATGCTCAAAATTCATTAAGATTGAAATGGATTTGTGGACTGTTTTGGATTATGTGTAGATTGTATCGACAAACTTAGTCGGGTCTGTACTCTGCACCCGAGAAGCTATGCGTGTAATAACCAGCCAGAAAAAGGTGGGCCACATATTCAACATGGATGGTGCAGGTTCTGGGGGCTCTAGTACTCCTTTGACAGCTGTGTAAGTTGTACATATTCCCCCAGGCCTGAAAGCTTGAAATAGATCCTTCCTTTAAGATGTTTGGTGCTGTTGTTTATCTACCTTTCTTTTGTTCACAGCTATGGGTCAACAAAATGTGGACTGCGGCAGCTTCAAGCCTCGCTCTTGAAGGAATGCAGGCGAACCAAGATAGGAGTCCATACAGCATCACCTGGCATGGTGCTGACAGAATTACTGTTGAGGTACATGACCAAATTTAAGAAACCTGCATTTTTTGCATAGCTATCTTAGTGAGTTTGAGCCTAGGTAGACCAAAGATGACATGGATGGAGGGAGACGGAGTAAGAAAGATATGAAGAAAAATGCAAGAGCATGTAACACTAGATAAAAATGTATGCAAGAAGATGACCTCTGTGGACGAACACAGGGGATAAATTCTTGGTTCATGCAACCTGACCTTATCTTATGGGAATGAGGCGTTGCTTCATTTGTTTGTTTGCTGTCAAAGTGAGTTTGACCGTGCTCACCGAGACTGTCTTTCACCATGGTGGTAGTTCTCCACACATGCGTATTTGTTGGCTATTGTTGCTCCATGCAATTCCTTTCCTTTTGCTTTTTCCCCTCCCCTTTCTTCCCCGTCCTCCACTGCCACAGAAATAGAAAATTAGAAGGATTACCGAACATTTTTCACCCTTAGCATGTAACGTACAGTTTGAAAAACTTATCTCCCCCCTTCCCCTTTCCTGAAGAACAGAAAAAAGGTACACGAATACCATTTTTTTTTAAGTTTACCTCTATCCCCTGAGGTAGGGCAGTCGTCCCCACTTCGCGTAAAATATTTCCTCCTCCACAAGCAATGCTGTTAATTCTCTTGTATCATATTATTATAGTGAATATGCTTAACGCATTTACCCATTAAAAAAATACGTCAGTGCTCTAGCTCTTTCTCTTCATATGTGTGTTTGTTTTATTTACTTATATCTTTATTAGTGTTGAGTTTATTGGCTTCCTTACATTGTTGGCTTTAGTGACACCAACTACTCTAACGTCTGTGTATGACTGCACCTGCAGTGGCTCGAGTCTTAAAAATAAGCAAATGTTTAACATTATCTGCGAGCTTCCAGAGACAGTTGCTAGATCGTTGGTCCCACGCATGAGAGTGGTGAAAGGCAGCGGAAAGGCCATCAACTACTTGACACCACCAAGGATTCTGCTTGCTTTGGTCACTGCTTGGCTACGACAAGGTCGCTGGTTTGATGATCAGGTATTCTTTATTACTTCTATCTCGTAATCCATGTCATCATCTTGACTTTAGGCCTGGACCTATTACATTTGTACTTGAGTAGGTGTAGATTTTGCACAATGGGGTTTTTTTAAAGTGTGTTTTAGTGATGTCATGAACTAATGATATTGACAATATAATTTAATCAACCAGCAAATAACTGATGATATTGACAAGCAGCTCTCAAATAAAATATGAGATGAAGATGTACTGAATAGATTTCAGATTGCTAGTAATCACTTAGGAAGATCTGGTGGACCAAAACACTGACAGTTCCAAAACTAATTTAATCACACAGAAATAAACAAATGCCTAAACAGTGTCAGTAGTAGTTAATTACTTGTTTTAGAAACATTAATTTGTCGATATTTGTACATTTGGATAAATTTGCCGAAATAATAGGGGGCTGTTTTGGGTATTAATTTTCTCTGTTATCTTAAAAATCACAAATTCAGCATTATGATAAGCACTATTCACATATCACAGATTTAATTTTTTAGTTTCCCTTGTTCATCATGCCCCCTTGTCTCAAAAACCATTAATGTTCTTGCAATAACTTTTCACATTTTTTTTTTTGACGGGAATTCAAACCATTTATTCAATTAAAGCCAAATCCGCCTCCACAACAGGCAACACTTCAACAGGAACTTCCTCAATCCAGACTCGCATACTACTAACACTACGACTCAGATGTGCGAGTTGGTGAGCTACCTTGTTCCCCTTTCTACCAACAAAATTAAAAGAAATGCTAATACAGCTTCTTGCTAAAGCTAAAATATCACAAACTAAATTACCAAAGCTAGAATTTTCTTGAACACCTTGCTTCAGATGCTCGATGAGTTTGAGACAATCTGACTCTAGCACCACCTTGCGCAATCCTGCTTCCACCGCAATCTGTAGAGCATGACGAGCAGCAATGGCCTCCGATTCATTAACCTCATATCTTCCCATAATGAGGAGACATGTAGAAGCCATAACATCTCCACTTGCATCTCGCATCACCCCACCACACCCCACTCTCCCTTCTTCGAACACTGCTGCATCAGAATTTACCTTATAGCAGCCTTCTTCCGGTGGCTTCCACTTGATTTGCTCCTCTCTAGCTTGCTCTTGTGACTGAGCCTTCTCATTAGCAACTCTGAACTCATTAACTCTTCCTAGCGCCTTGCTCATCATCTCATCCAGCATCATCTTTTTGTGTTCGAATATCCACAAGTTCCGCCGAAGCCACACACCCCACAGAACATTCCAAAACACTTCCCACCATTGATCTTCTTTGACAACACACACAAACTTCTCACACCACTCTTTAAAAAACTTCGATTCCCCTTTTCTAATCTCAATTCGAAGCGGTGATATATATCACATTCTCTGAATTTCTTCACATTCTACCAACGTGTGCATCACTGTTTCAAGCTCCTCACCACACATTGGGCATAGTCTATCACCCTCTCATCCCTTCTATGTAAGTTCTCCCTTGTTGCAATTCCGTGATGGATAGCCCTCCAACCAAAGTGTTTAACTTTTGTTGGGATCTTTGCCTCCCAGATACGCTTCCATACACCTGATTTCTCCTGTCTTGAAGTGGATGCTCTATCTCTCTTCTTGTTATCTAACTCCACATAGTAGGCGCTTCGAACTGTAAACTCGCCCTTTTTGGAATAGTGCCATGCCTAAATGTCCTTGCAGTCATTATGAGGGAGGGGAATCATTATGAGGGAGGGGAATGTTCATGATTGCCGCTGCTTCCACTGTTGTAAAATGCAGATTCAAACGCTCCACCACCCATTCACCATTTTCAATCAGTTCACAAACCATCCTCGGTCCATCTTCGTGCCTGTTACCCTGCCCCAATACACGATATTGAGGGAGATTTGGCACCCACGGATCAGCCCAAATGTCCACCGAGGAACCCAAGCCCACCACCTTTTTCAGTCCACTCCTCAACAAGTCTCGAGCTGATAGTATTGACCTCCACGTATAGCTGGCCATAGGACTAACTTTGGCCTCCATAAACGAAGAGTGAGGAAAAATACTTATTTGCTTGAATTTTAGCCATAAGTGAATGTGGATATTTGATAATTCTCCAAGCTTGTTTCGCCAACAAAGCTTTGTTGAAAGCCGGGAGATTTCGCATACCCAATCCCCCTTCCTTTTTTGGTGCATACATTTTTTTTCCAAGCCACCCAAGCCATCTTCCGTTCATCTTTTTTCTGTCCCCAAAAGAAACCTCGAAACATACTCTCCATCTCGTGAAGAATGCTCATCGGGATGGTGAAACATTGCATTGCATGTGTCGGAATTGCCTGAGCGATTGCTTTAATGAGAACTTCCCTTCCGGCGTGAGATAAGAATGTACTTTTCACATTATATTTGATAATATTGTGACAGATGTAGAAACTTGTATATAACGGGTTTAATATATACAAAAAGGGGCTAGCCAACCCAAATTACAATATAATTACCTTTGTACAAAAATGTACTTTTATGTGATGTGAGATGACTAAGGGCTAAGCCGTTATATATTTCCTCCGTTTTTTTTAGATGATCCGTTTTGACTTTTGACACTATTCACATGTGTAACTTTGACTATCTTTTGTGATTTGTACTTAAGGAAAAATATAGCCATGTGGGATCTTGTTAGATTCATCTCAATGTATATTTTCATAATATCAACTTTTTGTAATTTTTGCTTATTGATAATTAGAGATATAAAGGTTTCAAATAGTGCATTGGCATGTGTGCCCAAGGGAAACAGGTCAACTAAAAAAAACAGAGGTACGATACAACAAGACGTACTGTTAGACAAATTAGTGGACAATGTTAATCAACTTTAGCCTATCTTAGTTTTCATTTTCAGATTTCATGAATGGGTTCCATTCTACTGTGACAATTTTAGTATTAAAATTCAATAGTGAGCAATCAAACTTTCGCATTAGTTCTGCTATCATTTACTGTTTGTATTCCAGGGAAGGGCGCTGTATGCAGCTGAAGCTGACCGAATCAGGAATTGGGCTGAGGATCGTACCCGTTTTTCATTCACCGATGCCATGGAAATGTATACGGAAAACACTTGGGTTTCTGTTTTCTCCCTCTCTGTTGTCTGTGCTTTCATCATCCTCTCAAGCACAGGCAGCTCATACCCAGGCACTTAAACATTCAAAGACAAGTCCGAAAGAAGCATTTAAATAAGCAGGGAACTGCTTGTTTTCTATAGAAAGCTGACAATTATATCAAATACACAAGAGTAGAGATCAGAAAGTAGTTTGTGCAACCGTTGAAAAAGCCATGCTCAATTATGCCCTCCATTGAAGTTGTTTGTATAGAAGTGGTGTGCAGGCTTTTTTATACAGATTTGTAGAATTCTTTGTAAGTTGAATTCTTAGGAAATTTTATGTGTAAACTGTAATTAAAGATACACTCTTACTGTATTACTATTGTATGCAGTTTGTGTAAGATGATCATTCCTGAATGTAAAAATTAATTATTTACTTCCTTTGTTTCTATATACTTGTATCAAGTAGAATGACACAAGGAGGAAAGATGCATATGACCCACTACATTATGCAGGTCTGGAATGTGGAATGAGTATCAACTTCTTCCACTTTCTTTAACCTTTTGCATAAGTTCTTCATCTGTGTGTTATCCTACTCTTCTTAGTATTTCAGTTCACAATACATAAATTTCTATAGCAAGTTGAATTTATGGAAAATGATTTTGTTCTACAATTTCTAGGAAATGCCCTTCATTTTATTTTTTGTGGCCAACGAAACAACTATCCTTTCTATAAAGTATCATGAATCTTTCTTTTCACATTAGTGGTCAACCAAACAAGCACTTAATATATTTTACCATTTGTTGTATCAATAAGAATTATGAGTCTTAAAAAGAGTTAAAAGATAACTTCAACATAACCTAATCTTTAATCTAAGTTTGATAGTTATTTTGGAACCAAACACCCTTAATCTAATCGAATTGGAAAATCCGAATTTTCAAAAAAATTGAGTCCAATCAAATTCAACTTTTATAAAAAAAATTCCAATTCAAATTACTCATATAATTTGGATTAGATTGAACATTGAATATAATTGGAATAAGTTTCATCCTAAATGATGTGATGTATTACTCCTCAATCCTCATCATGATTATTGTAACCTAAAATCTAGGGAGTGATTACCTTATCAATGATAAATACAAACTCAACTCTGTGTATAGCTTTAAAAGTATGTATGTACGTAGTTCAAGTTTTCGCCCGATTTACCAAGGACTCTTTTGGTTGCTTTGCTCTCCTTTATTACTGGATCACCTCCTCCTGAATTCAAATTAAAATGGAACCTACAGTAAAAGAGTATGGCCCTGTTCTTTTGGACTTATTCTCATTTTAGTTCAGTTCAGTTCTCCCAATCCAAAAGAATGGGGACTATCTCGTTAGTAAATGTGTAATCATTTGAGAGTTGAGACAAATATTCTACCAATAAGAAAAACGCAAACGTGAAGAGAGGAAGGTTCAGCGCATCTGCTGGTGAAAACCGGCATGTGCAGGGATTACATTCGACGTCCCAACTTGATTGTAGAACATATACTTCTATGTAACACATGCTAATCCCAATAACATGCCATTATTGCCATAGTTTGTTCTATGATTTTTTTATATATAAAAAAAATGTTTCTTCATTCATTAGATCTTTATTTATAGTTTGAGAAAGAGGTTTGAAGATTAATGAACGTGGATAAACTAGCATTCTAATCGAATAGAGGCATAGATATCAACTACTCCCTCCGTTCCAAAAAGTAGTTATAAATGTTAGTTGTTAGACGACTAATACGAGTTGTTAGATATTAATGGTTAGCTACGTAAACAATTAGTTAGAACATCAACAATACTGGGGAGCTTGGTTGTCTAGCATCTTCTCTCTCATCGATAGGGGCAAGCTCATCATTGTTGGATGCCGCAATGTTGCCCTTGCCATTTTATGACTCATATGTGCAAATGAATATATATAACTATAAACTTTCTCCATTCTATATTAGTTGCAACGTTTCTCTAACTTGTAAGTTTCACATAAATTACAACATCTTGTAATATCTTTTCTATCTCTCTCTTTTATCACACGAGTCTCACTTTTTTGTTTATCTCTATCTCTCTTCACTTTACGTGACTTTCTTAAAAAAAGTTTTTAAGGGATGATGTTGCAATAATATATAGTGGCGCGGAGGAAGTAGACAATAACACATTAACACATTAACACAAAATTACTAAGATATCACATAAATCACAATAACTTTTCTTATTAATACTCATAAAACAAAAATATAAAAGTTGATGACTTTTTTTCTTTTTGGAAAAATGTAAATGACTTTAACCTTAAATTCAACATGTGAAGATGGTTTTAGTGCAGAGGAAGAATAGTATTCCATTTATACCAAGATAAGACCAGGAAAAAAATTATGGCCTTTACGATGGGGTCGCCGGTGACTGCGCCATAAACTTTTTACCGTGCCTAATAAGCAAGAAAATTGACCGAAGCAGAAGTGGGCCTAATACTATAATTCAAGCTTCTCCCTACATGCATGATGAGCCCATGTTGCAACACTTTGGTCATAATTGTCACCTTATACGACCTTAAGTTACAAATGTACTTTTAAATTGAGTGCATTTGTCAATTCTCTCCAACTAGGTAAATTGGTCATGAGGGCACAAAGACAAAAATTTCCAAGGGCTGGACATGATGATCGAGCTTATCCATTGCATGTTCATTGGCCAAGATTATAGATATTCTTCATGATCCAAAATATACGCCACGCATCCACATCTTCTTATAATATACCGTCTCTGTTTTTTATTACTTGTATCGTTTTCCTTTCTATAAGGATCAAGTTGATTAAGAGACACAAAAGGAACCTCATGTGATAGGATAGAGAAAGAGATAATATATTGCCAAAAATAGAAACGATGCAAGTAATAGAGAATTGCCAAAAATGAGAAACGATTCAAGTAATAAAAAAACGGAGGAAGTATAGTTTACAAAATGAACATGTGAATTTTTTTTCCTCGATTCAAATGAACAATTTGCATAATATATCATTTTAAGTCCACATTTAGATTCAGTGCTATTTGCTAAACAGAAAGACAAAGATGAAGCAAACCTTTGTAAGTTAGGCTAAGGTGGGTTAGATTCTTAGGCAGGTTGAGTTAGGAAAATTGGACACATTTACAGCACGCATAGCCTTCTCGCCAAGCTTGCTACGCAGGGCTAGCAACCAAGTCATTCTTGATTGGTCGATTAATATATATGATTTTGTATTATAGAAAAATTATTTTTAACATATAGGAATTACGATAATCAGTCGATGACTTTCAATATTTACTTTGCAATCTACAAATCTTTTTATAATAAAGCTTGTAAATTATTACCTTTTAAACCATATAATTTATTATGATTACTAATTGCCTATTTTCAATGGTTATTTTTGGGGCTACCGGAACAATTTTGGTCAAAATCACCACATTGACTTCAGAATTTTAATATACTTCATATTTTTGGGCAAAATAAGAACTCCATCCAAAATCTAGAAAAAGGTAGCAAAATAAAGTAAAACCAATATTGAAAATATACTAATTTGCAACTTTTTTTTGTAAATAAAGGTTGTAATCTAAGTCTCTAAGTTACAAAGTGACCTATTAAAAATATATGAGTGAGAGTGACATGCCAATCTTTCAACAAAAACTTAATTGAAAACAGGATAAAGGTTGATTATATAGTTTAGTGTAATGATGATTTGTTCCAATTAAAAAGTAAGGAGACGAATTACACAAAACAATAAGTTTTGACGCCAACTTTTTATGTAGCTAAAATTTAGAATTTCCACTACTAATAAAAGTGAATCCATGTTCATCATCCATATCAATTATGAGGTACTAGTTAGTAGTTACTACCATATTTGGAATCTTTCTTTGAAGGCTGAGCATTGTTGAATACTACTCTGTTATACACTTTTTAGACTAGTGACTACCAGCCTGTTTTAAGTCATGCTACATGTTTACAATTTATCAATTAACCCCGCATTACAATGAGGCATAGTAAACAACTTTTTCTAGGGAAAACATAATCAAAGTATCAAACCAAGATTTGTTCTACATGGCAATAATACATTTAAACCTTTCTAGTGGTTGTGGATGAGAGTATGGTATGGTAGGAGAAATATCATCGAGACGTTTAAACGAAGATTCGTAAGGCTAAGTGTTTATTTGGTACTATTTTTAATGTAAAAAGTAGTTTTCTCTAAGAAATTAGTTTTCACATGAAATTGTATTTTTTAGGATATGTATAGTTTTGTTTGGTTGATCATAAAAAGTTTAGCTTTTGTGGCAATTTTAAGTAGATTCATCCACTTTGCATAAAAAAAATTCCTAACAACTCTAAATTTTCATCTAGCCAAACAACAACACTTTTTATTGACTCATATTTAAGTTGAATCACATCGATTTTAGATTTTGATTCATACTTGGGTCCGTTTATATTTATCATAATATTTTGTGTCTTTAATATTATTATTCTCTATTATACTGCATTTAAATTTATGCAATATTACAAGTCGTATCGCGTTAATTGACTTAAATATTTTTCTAAATCAAGTTAATAAGTATACTTTTATTGGCCCCTGAGGTCAGGGGTTCGATCCTTACCCCCACCATTATGCTGGGGTGTTAGCATGCTGTGCATGCCTTACCAACCAATGTGTTGGTGTTTTCGGTGTTTCCTATAGGCTAGTAGCCTTGTAGGGGTTAGCCCTTGGACTGACTTAATTTCTTAATAAAAAAAAAAATTGATTCTTCAAACTCTTGCATGGTTACACACTTGCACCCCGCCTAAGAAGAAGAAAAAATCTTTGAAATTGTACCACAAAACGTAGCACTTGGTACACGTCAACTAACTAGGTGTCACTATGATAATTTACTATAAACTACTACTATACTCGAAATATTACTTGCATGATTACTTTCAACGTAGTACTAATTATTAATGCATAATTGAATTCGAAATATTTGTTAGGTGATTCTTATATGCATTAAGGCTTTAATTAGTTATTAATATTGACATGCAGGCCTTTTTCTTCTTAGATTTGGAGGACCAGATGTAAAAAATGAGCTGTTTATAATATATCCAGCTGTGTTGACGGCTCTTTGTTTTGCTTTACTTAATCTCTACTGCTAGGCTAGCTAACAAGAAGCAAGCCAGCCATAGGCCAACGGAAACATGAAAATGCCAATATTTTATGCTCCATTTTTGTAACATATAACATGGATTTTTTTGTCTTTCTCACCTAACTTTTGACCTTAATTACTACAATAAAAAAAATAATGCTGCTAGACGTTAGCTAATCATTTATCGTACTCGCAGTCACTCATAGAGCAATATCTTTCTTGTGTCATCATTTTCGTTTCTTAGTGAAAGAAAGATCGATATCCAATTATATATCCATGTTGGATTAATGCAAAGTATTAATGGTTTTGATAAATGCCCTTATCCATGTAGTATGATGTTTAGAGAAAGGTCTAAATTCCAAACAAGTGTTTTTCATTGTTGCTCATTTGGGGAAGTAACAAGAGTTTCTAATTGGTTTATAAGTTATAAGTGTGATTGTTTCAAGTATATATACGATTTTATGATAACATGATACTGAAGATCATATCATAATCAACTGTAGAAGACTAGAGTAGTTGGATAATCTCCGACTTCTATACGGGAGGCCATAGGTCAAATCTCACTAAACTCATTATAGGTAAGAGGATTTCATCTTATTCTCTCCTTCCTATGATACGATAGGCTTTCTTCTTATCCAAAAGGAAAATCAAAATCAATTCCAATATATTTATTTACAAAATTTTAATAGATAGGTAAAAGTAGTCTCGGGCGCATTATCTTCGGCATAAAAGCTACCGCGAACCGAATTGAACCGAATTGAACCGAAGCGGGCCGAATTAAATTATAACTAATTAATAGTAATGATTATCATTTAGGAACCGAAGCGAACCAACCGAATTGAATTGAACTCAAGCGGCCCGAGCGAACCGGGAATTGAATTGAACTGAATTCAAAAAATGGTAATAACAAAATCACTCAATTACCATTCTAATAACAAAATCACTCGACTACTATAGCATCATATAAACACTAGTAAAATCATGGAAACAAAATATCTGCATTCTTCTTCTCCATGTTTCCATCTTCAAATAACACATAACCAAAACACTTTCATATATTTTTCTCCTTTAAACACTTTCATATTTTTTTTCTCCCTTAAACACTTCATATTTAGAAAACCTTTGTTTCAAGGGAAAAGATAAATGTTAATTTAGGAAAGGGAAAATTTCAAAAAACTACCTTTTATAACCAAATTTCTTCAAAAAACTACCTTTTAAAAATTTTCTTTCAAAAAACTACCTTATATAACAAATTCCTTTCAATATACTACCATTTTACGTTTATATTTAATCTCTATTATATAAGCCAAGGGGGGAGCAATGGTGCCCCCTTAGGAATTCACTTAATTGCCCCTCCACAACATAAATATTACATTCCAAATTTCCAAATACAACCTCTAGCAATTAATCAAAACCAATTTCAATCATAAACTTGCCAAAAAAAATCATCAAATCTCTATTAAACCCAATCAACTCATATAATGCTCAATCACATAAACTTGCCAATAAAAAAAATTCAATCAAAATAAAAGATTCATAATCAAGAATTTACTACATATTAATACCACATACAATAACAAGAAAAAAACACGACATTCTCATTACAGAGACAACTCAAATAAATTTTTCCATAACACAAACTCAATTACAAACACAAACTTCAAACCAAACAAAAATTCACTTCTCTTCATAGATTGGAGCTTCACGACATTTTCAAATACGACATTCTCAAATTTGCGGATACTCTACTGTTAATCAGGTACGCAATTTGTTATTGAAAATAAAAGTATGTGAAATGTTCTGTGTTCAGTAAATCTTAAGAATATGTATTATGTTCGAGTAAATTTAAACTCAAATTATAGTAAATATTACGAATATATGCTGTGTTAGATTTTTTATAAAAAAAATTAAACTCAAATTACAGTTTATTTAAAATTTCATTCAGATATAGTTGAAATTCAAATTAAACTTACATCAGAAATGGTAGGAAAAAAAATCAATTTTCGTCAAAAAATATCTTCAAATTTGTGCCCAAATATTAAAAAAAATTGAGACAAAATACTTCAGCACGAATTGTTTTTGTGCCCAGATATCAAAAAGAATTTGAGAAAAAAATACTTGAACACATATATTAAAATCAAAAATTTGTGCCCGTAATCGAATTTTAGCCCATCAACTTGATATTAAAAAATACCTTATCGACGGCATGAAGAGCATCGCCATGACCGCCAAAGCCAGCTCCAATGATGGCGAAATCATAATCAAAGGTCTCGGCGATAACTCACTGAGAAACTCAATGCTTCTCTTCGAATTCCACAGAAGCGGAGATTGAGAGGTTTAGCTAAGAATGAGGAGAAATCGAGTGTGTGATTTAATTTGGGGGACACTGAGGAAGATGATCAAAAGGAGAGAAAAAGTGACGACTGTATTGTTTCAATTAAATAGAGAGGGAAAAAGAGTAGTTGAGAATTGAAGAGAGAGAAAAAGGACTGCATCATTTATGTCTCTTTTTGTCATGGTTCATGGGGTTGTTTAGAGTTTTGACAAAAAAACATTAGTTAGAGATGCAATTTCATTACTTATACTTATTTATTAATGTGTTTTTAAATACTATTTGTAAGTATTCAATCTTTCTTATTCACAAAATGGAGGGGAACTTAGATACGAACTTTCGTTTTTTGGTTTGTTTTACTATTGAGTAATAGTTATTCCCAAAATGTCGCCGCACGCATAGCATACATAAAAAGCCAGTTCTATTATATAAGGGAAGGGGGGAGCTTTAGTGTCCCCCTAGGAAATTATTTTACTACCCTCATGAATAAATTAACTACTTTGCCAAAAAAAAGAAAAAGAAATCAAACTCAAATATAGCATAAAAAAGTTAAAAAAAAATATTGAACACAATTATATCTCTATTATATAAAGGAAGGGGGGAGCTATGGTGTTCCCCCAGTACATTATTTTACTATCCTCATGAATAAATTAACTACTTTGCCCAAAAAAAAGAGAAAAAAATCAAACTCAAATATAGCATTAAAAAAATTAACAAAAATGTTGAAAACAATTATATAATAACTGAGCCATCATAAATGATTACAATTGTCTACAAGTATTAATGCATTCATACTAACAAAGTAAATATGAAAATTATATTAGCCAAATATTTTATCAATTAGTAAACAATTAAGTACTCCGTATTACATTAAAACTATAAAATTCAATCAATTAACAAAGTGAAATAGTTTCATTAACAAATATTATATAAATAGAAACATGACATATTATGTAAATGCAGACATGACAAACCTTTTGCTAAACAAACATTCAAATAAAAAATGACACAACACCCAATTACTGACTTGAAATCAAAGTACCCACTTTCTTCACAATCTATGAAGTAGTGTACTTAATTAAAAAATCAATTAAAGAATTATAATATTAGAAATCATAAATAAATTCAATAAAATTTCTTTTTTGTTTATAGAATTTAACTTTGTAAAGTAAAAAAAAAAAAAAAAAAAGACTGGTGAGAGATTTAAGTGACATAGACTAAACCAATCAAATTTTGCAACTAAAAAAAAATACTTTGTATGTCTAATGTTCAAATTTTGACTCATATGCAAAAAATGCTAGTACTAATTAATAAATGACAGTCGACATAGGTGTTGCTGCTGATGGGGTAGCGAGAAAAGAAGAGAGAAACGAGAGGGGAAGAAAGAAAAGCAATTTAAGGTGACTCAAATACTCAATTATTAGTGATTAACCCTATTTATGATAAAATGGTAGTATATTGAAACAAATTTGTTATATAAGGTAGTTTTTTGAAATTTTTTGATTATAAAAGGTAGTTTTATGAAATTTTCTCTTTAGGAAACAAACAATTCATTTGCTAGATATTAGAGAATCTCGTTCCTAAAATATAGAGCAAAAAACTGAAATAGTTTAAGATAAGGGCAATAAATCAATACAAATCAAATAATTCCTTCCTTTTCATCAAATGAATCACTCGGTAGAAGAATTCTACTATACCGCGTCGTTCAATTACCACTATAGCAAGAAAAACACCACCATCTACACACCTTAGCATAAAAATTAAAAAAAATTAAAGCTAACTCCTAATTAGCTAGAGTGTAAACTGGAGAAATGCGCGGGCCATTCGTGTAGGTCCCACTCACTTTTGTCAAAAACACCCTCCATCTAATCTTCCCATGTGCCATCACTAAAATTCTCTCTCCTCATATTCTCCTAATAAAGCAAAACATCACACAGCAAACAATTCTCTCTCTCTATCTCCTTTAAAAAAAACTCCACACTTTTTCCCTCTCCTCCAATAAACAATGTCGTCGCCGGCGCCGGCGACATCTCCTCCGGCGACAACAACTCCTCCTCCGGCACCCTCCACTACTCCTCCACCTTCCTCCACCGCTTCTCCTCCTCCTACTTCCTCTCCTTCTCCCCCTGCTCCGCCACCTTCTACTCCGGCGACTTCTCCGCCTCCGACTACAACTCCGGCGACTCCTCCTCCAACTCCGGCGACAACTCCTCCTCCGACAACAACTCCGGCGACTTCTCCACCTCCGACAACAACTCCGGCGACATCTCCACCTTCAACTCCGGCGACATCACCGCCTCCGACAACAACTCCGGCGACTTCTCCTCCTTCGACAAGAACTCCGGCGACATCTCCTCCTTCTCCGCCTGCAACTCCCTCTCTTTCTCCTCCTTCTCCGCCTTCCGGCAATTCTCCTCCTTCTTCAGGCGGAGGGAGGAGTACTCCTTCTCCTCCAACGCGAGGGTCTGATTCTGGTTCGGGCTCGGGTTCGGGTTCAGGATCGGGTCCGAGTCCGGATTCCGGAAGTAATGGAGTATCGACGGGGATGGTAGTTGGAATAGCAGTAGCAGGTGTAGCGGTGTTGGTGATATTCAGTATAATTTGTGTGTGTTGTTTTCGAAAGAAGAAGAAACGAAGAAATGAGTATGGTGGTGAAGGTTACTATGTTCCTCCTCCGCCTCCTCACGCTCCTATTGGTCCTAAAGGTATTTTAATCTGCTTCCTTTTTTTCGACGTTTCTTTGATTTCTTGATTTTTTTTAACTTCAATTGGTTGGTTGAGTTGAGTGATTGATTCTTGACATTTTGGATTTGGATTGTTGAATTAGTAAAGGTGTTTTTCTTGATCTTTGAAGTACATCTATATGACACTTGTTTTTTTTTTTTTAATCTTTTGATGTGTTTTTTTTTTGTGTGTATATAGATCTGCATTTTTTTTCTTTTTAGGCGGCGTATTGTAGATTTGAATGTTTTTTTTTTATGCTCATAAATTGTTTTTTTTCTTCATTGAATGATGGTGGCCTACTCATCAATTGACTTCTGCATGCACCTGCATTGATTATGAAATATGAGATATGTCACTTGGTATCATGGTTGATGATTGGAAGATTAGATCTGGATGACATTGTTTGATTACAAGTGTTTCTATGTTGATGTGTTTGCTCATTTATATTGATTTGTATTGAATATGATGTTGGTTTGTCAATTTTTAGATGGGCCATACGGTGTTCAAGCACAGCAGTGGCAGCAGAATTATCCGCCACCAGCTCAGCATTATCAGGTGCCGAAGCCCCCTCCTCCGCCAGCAGCACCAACGCGGCCACCTAGAACTCCTTCACCCCAACCACAACCTCCGCCGCCACCTCCTGCACAGTTTATGAGCAGTGGTGGGGGTTCTGGGTCAAGCTTTGGTTCTGAAAACCCGATCCCACCACCTTCACCAGGACTGTCACTTGGGTTTGTGAAGAGCCCGTTCTCTTATGACGAGTTGGCAATGGCAACGGATGGGTTCTCGGAAGCTAACCTCTTGGGTCAAGGTGGTTTTGGGTATGTTCACAAAGGTGTCCTTCCAAATGGTAAGGAAGTTGCTGTTAAGTCCCTTAAAGCGGGTAGTGGACAGGGAGAGCGCGAGTTCCAGGCAGAAGTTGAAATTATCAGCCGTGTCCATCACAAACATCTTGTCTCATTGGTTGGATATTGCATCACTGGGTCACATAGGTTGCTGGTTTATGAGTTTGTTCCAAATGGTACCATGGAGTATCATCTTCATGGTTAGTTTATTGCTTTACTGAATGGCTGCATAGTATTTTTACTGAATTTTACGCCTTTTGCTTCTTGTGCTGGCAGTTGTTCGTTGAGTATTTGCATTGGTCTGATTAGTTTTTGAATATGCCACTCTGCAGCTAAAGAACAGCCTACAATGGATTGGCCTACACGACTGAGGATCGCTCTTGGAACTGCAAAAGGATTGGCATATCTGCACGAGGATTGTAGGTGTTCTATTAATGTCCTTTCCTTATGCACCAGTGTTTATAGTCAACTGTAATTGATTCTGTACTTCTTATTTCTGTAGGTCATCCGAAGATTATTCATCGAGATATTAAATCTGCCAATATTCTTCTGGATTACAAGTTTGAGGCAAAGGTGAGATTGCATTTTTAAGAATCAGATACCCAGATTTTCCCATTGGCTTGATTTTCCTCTTGATCAATATTCTCATCTGTGGACATTAGCTTTTAAGTAGTGACATCTGTTGACTAGCTCAATTGTGTCCTTCATAGACACGAGCTTCTGCAATTTTATCACTCTTCGAATTTTTTTTCGTGATTTTTTTTATATGTGTCCTTGGTTTCATTTGTTCAGGTTGCAGATTTTGGATTGGCAAAGTTTTCCTCGGAAGTTCATACTCATATATCCACTCGTGTAATGGGAACCTTTGGGTAAGTGTTCTTTTCTACATGTGCTTCTCATAGAATACTGTTACTTTTTATCAAAAAGGAATTCTTTGAGGAACGATCTTTGCATGCATAATTCCAATTTGTTAAGTTAACCTGTTGCTTACTTGAAATCGAAACAAAGTGCTAAGGGAGTTTCCCTTATGTCATTACCAGGTACCTGGCTCCTGAGTATGCTTCAAGTGGGAAGCTTACAGATAAATCTGATGTTTTCTCTTTTGGAGTCATGCTTCTGGAACTGATTACTGGGCGACGGCCAGTTGATGCAACACAGGCTTACACGGATGACAGTCTAGTTGACTGGGTAAGCGTTTAGTCCATTTGTAGAGCTTCGTTCTGGACTTGTCTAGTTCTTTAAATCTTATTGACTGTTACCTACTAATTATCTGGGAAAAAGAAATGGTTTGGATCAGAGAAGTAACAATGCTTTATTTTTGGTCTCTGCAGGCAAGACCTTTGCTGACAAGAGCTCTGGAAGAAAACAATTTTGAGACTCTCGTAGATCAGCATCTGCAAAATAATTTCAACCCCAGTGAAATGGCCCGCATGGTCGCTTGTGCTGCTGCTTGTGTCCGTCACTCAGCACGCCGCCGCCCTAGAATGAGCCAGGTAATAAATTGATACTCTATTTTGCATTGGACTGCTAAACTGTTAGTCCTCTCTTATTGGGATACTGGCTTTGGAAGATACACCAAAAAGTTGATATGTGAAGTCATATGGTGCTGGAAAAAGCTGTGCACATATTTTTGAAACAATGCCTGAATTTTTCTAAACAAAAAGCCTTGTTGACTTTGATAAATCTGCTGACTTGGTGGCCTTAAAGGCGAACAAGGATCCATAGTGCTTAGGCTTACTGAGTGGCATATTTTATATAGCAATATAGCATGTCCAACTATAAGATGCACCTGAAAGGGGATTAGAGAGTTGGGATTGTGAAGATTTTTGAAGCGAGGCCAACAAAAGATGACTTGGATGGAGGGAATCAGAAATATTATGAAGAAATTGGGTTTGTAGGAGTATATAACACTAGATAGAAATGGATGGAGGAAGAAAATCTTTGTGGACGTCCATTGGAGATAATTTTTCGGTTCATGTACACCAAACTCCAACTTTCAAAATAAAGGCTTTACCAACATCGTAGATTAATTTTAAGGTAGTTAAAAAGCTTTTTAGGTGTTGCAAATGCAATAGAAATTAGCGCTGAGCTAAGGTGATGCAAATTAGGCGATTTTGGGTGAGTGCAGGATCACTAATTAGGTGGAGCTGATATCATATGTTGCATTTCAGAGAAACCTTTTGGGAAGAAGTAATCTTCTTCTAATTGCAATCCTTTCATGAGAGATTAATGCTACTTTGTAGAAGTTAACTTGTCGGATTCATTGTGTGTTCTCTTCACATGAATTTCACTTATTGGAAGTTTGGAACTTCTTGGACTTATTTAGCCCTTATCGGAACTTGTTGAAGCGTATTAGTTTTTATAAACCCTTATGTGGACTTATCGGCCGTTATTAGCCCTATCGAGATTCAATTTAATTTTATTTGAACATGTCCCAACTTATTTTTCAAGAAATAAGTGAAATTAAGTTGAATACAACGGAGCCTAATCTAAGCTTACTATGTGCAACTACTCAGCGCAAAACATGACTGCCTGACAAACATCTGTTATCAGCTTTGAATTGTCCTTTTCCAAAGCTTTTTAGCAGTCACTAATGACATTGTTTTAAATTTTTCATGTCAATTGTTACAATTTTAAAAGAGTTTATAAGTTGGTATCACTGGAGTATTAGTAAAGAATAACCTCATGTATCAAATAATATTTTGCATCAATTATTTTGGTAATTTGTAAAGAGTTTCCAACATCACCAGCTTGTCACATGGTACATCCTTCACATGCAATACTTACTTCTTTGGGTTGGTTGGGTTAATGACTAATACTTGAAATGATTGAGGTTGAAATCTCTGGGAATTCAACGTTTGAGTAAGTTTTTGGATTAATTTTAGACAGCTGTCCTCCACCTTACCAGAAGGGGAGAACAACACCTGATTGATCCTCAAGGACAGAAACTTCCTAGTGTATTTGATGATTTGGTAGACTTTGAGCATTACGTACTCTCTGTGGATTCTGAGTATAATTGTTTTATGCAAGTGTAGTAGGCAGATGATTAAATGGGTTTGAAACGAAAGGTTTAAGCAAGTGGGAAACAGAAGTTGACATTATCAGTCTGACTATTCATTTATTGGTCTATTTCTATTGAGTTTCTTGTTGATGCAAGTAATTGGCTTTTAAACACATAAATACATAATGTCACCCATATACTTTTGTACATTTTCAAGGTTTCTTTTTATACTCTGGACTCTGGAGAATGTATGTTTGGGAGGATGCGTGTTCGGTTAAAAACGGATTTTCTATTATCCATAGTTTGCATAGACTAGAGTGGAAAATAGTTCTTCCAAGGATAAATAATATTTTCTGAAGGCCAGAATTACCTCCCAATTACTCTTCTCCCACAGAAAATGTTTTTCCATGGAAAATCACATTTTATTGAAAGCATTTTCTGACCAACCAAATAGAGCCTAAATACACTTACTTCCATCACCATCATAAAGATGCAAAAGAAATAACTTCATGATCTCATGCTTTGCTGCCCTCAAAGAAGTGGGGTTTGGTTCTGATTATGAATCTTTACCTGACATATTGAGCAGGTTGTCAGAGCCTTGGAAGGAGAAGTGTCTCTTTCTGACCTAAATGAAGGAATAAGACCAGGACAGAGTTCAATCTACAGCTCCTACGGAAGCTCAGATTATGATACCTCCCAATACAAGGACGACATGAAGAAATTCAGGCAGATGGCCCTTGCGAGCACAGAGTACGGTAGCAGCGAATATGGTGCAACGACCAGCGAGTATGGTATGTACCCATCTGGTTCGAGTAGTGAAGCACAAAGTCGCCAAACTACTCGAGAGATGAAAGGAGATAGTAGAGGATTTAGTGAAGGTCAAAGTCGTCAAACAACCCGAGAGATGGAGATGGGAAAGATGAAAGGAGATATTAAAGGTTTCAGTGGAACTTCTTGATTTTCAGTGGAAGCTTAGACATTTCTTCATGTAAAGAAGTCCCTGAATTCAGATTGTGGAAAGGAAAATTAATTGTTTCATATATATATATTAGATTGTGAGTGTCACAATATTCTAACACAATTTTTTTTTTTTTTTCTTGGGGCATATATTCTTTTTCCTTGCAGTGGAATGAGTGTTTTTCACTCCAATGTATTTACTATTTCTTATATAGAGAGGTAGCATACTACAAATTGGGTAATTCTTTTGTATAATGATATTGATTTTGCTGAGATTTATTGTGTAATTGTGGATATTCTTTTGTTACCGTAGGGGGTTGTTGAATGTTGGAAATTTGTTTCTCCCACTTGCCAAAGATTTCTACCAATGTGAAATTCTTCCAATTTATTGAACAATTTGTTGACCATTAGTTTTGAAGGATGACAAAGCAACAAGGGACAAACTAGTTAAGTAGTTATTGTAATAATCTATATTTAGTTTCTTGTATGTGCAAGGTATTACCACAAAACTAGTATTTTTCACCCTCCATAAACCAATCAAAGGAAAATGGGATAATGAATTTTCTGGGAAATTATTTTCCACCCAACCAAACACTCTAAAGAACCGAACAAAGGAAAATCAAACAATAATTTTGTTTTCCATATGATGAAGAATATCATTTTCCAACTAAAATGTTTTTCGTCCAACCAACTTGAGCTAAATGGATAAATTCAAAATACCATTAGTCTATTATCCTTAATCCCTTGCACACAAAGGTCACAAACCCTAGTTAATTCCTCTACAGATGTAATGAAATTCATTGGGCCTAACACAAGCCCACGCCGGAGGAGAGTTTGACTACATATAACGGCTCTGATACCATGATAAACTTCATTGGGCCTAACACAAGGCTACATCGGAGGAGAGTTTGACCACATACAAAGTCGACAGGGTCCCATGCTAAAACCAATTGGTGATAGGTGGAGTAACCCATCAATCTATATGTTAGTTATTCTCTCTCTTATTTTTCAACGTGTTTTAACTATTTCCTAACTCACATGTGGGTTATACACTTAACAGAAAGAGAAAATCAATCTTTTTTACCAACATGAATGGTTCGATGTTGGATACAAGATGAACTTTTACCAATATTGATGTATAAATGTAATTATATATGTGAAAACCATCTAGTTTAGTTGGTATAAAGGGTGGTACATACCCAAGATTTGGGATCAAATCCCGTTTACATCAGTACGCTTTGTCGCTCATCCAAACAAACAAAAAAAATACGAGGATGGACAATTACTACTATGAATATTAAATACAAGATGAACATTTATTAACATTGTACATTGATACACACATGTTATATGCGAAATGAACATATTTTAACATAGGATCATAGTTGCATCAATGTTATATTATACACAGGATGAATATTTACCAACATAAACATAAGTATATCTTAAGGGAAAGAACATTTACCAGCATATATTGTACGCATGTCAAACAATTATCAATATGCATGTACATATTCCGATGGAGCAAGCGATTTGCATTAACGAGGAGAGAGAATTTGAATTTCAAGAAGCCTTTTTGTGGAGAATGGAACTATGGAAGGAGGTAGAATTGTAGACAATGCAAAAATTCCAGCATGATTTAGGGTTGTGTAATCTGACTTAGTTGAATTTATGTCATTCTTTTTTTTATTACGTATATTCTGTTTAGATTATCTGTAAATGTCGTTTGGGGGAGGGAAGGAGAATTAATTGAACTAGTCTCGTATAGTCATGGAGTTCACGTTTTGTAGATTATCTGTAAGAGTACTATGCAATAATAGTTCTTGATTCGATAAAAAAAAAAAGTAAAGCAAAAACTAAAAAGGACCAATCAGCCACATAGGTATTTAACTTAGTATACATTTTTCACATTGGCATTTATCATGTCAACTGCGATAAATAGGTATTAATATAAATACTAGTATTTTGGCCCGGGCGATGCCCCGGGTTAGTTACTACTATTAAATATATTATTATTCATAAATTTTATTATTGATTCTATTAGCTTTTCGTGATATTCTATATAGTGCGAAATTAAAAATTGGACGTTATGGCATGATAAATTGTTCAAAAAAAACTTCTAAGAAATTGGGGATAAAAATAACAATTTCAATGAAATTTGGGTAAGAGAATGTTATTACTTAATAAAAAGGTTGAAATTAAAAGGCTTGCCTAAATGTTTATATAATTACATATAATTATAAGACTTTATTATATTTTACTTTGAAACATTAGTAAGCATTGAAATTGTAATGTATTAGTGGTTAAACTCTCCCATTTCATTTCAAAGGTCATGTATTTGAATCCTAATAACTACACATTGTTAATATTTTTTATTGAGATTATAAACATGTATATTAGAAGCTTCAAAAAGAGTGCCACGTGGCACCGTTCTTTTGATAGGAACGCCTTTTAATATATTTGTATAGATTAGACAATATATAGGTCCTTATTACTCGGAACTAGCGTGTGTTGTGTAACTTTTTTTATTCTATTCTAATTCTTTGTATTGATCTATTGCCATAATTCCCTTATTGTTCATTCCACTTTTCTCATATAACTAAGAGGAGGTGAAAGGGACGAGTTTTAGCCTACTTCAAAGGGACAGGTGCTATGATGGGAGATATACACAACTAAGAAAACTACCAACAAAAAAAATTGGCAATAGTAGAAGATAGCTACACAAGAGTATATGCAACTAATTATTAAAAGAATATGTTTTCTTTCAATAGTAATGACACCTAAACCAAATGAAAAAAGAGAAATCGAAAGAACAGTCAGTTCGGAAATTGAGGCAACAAATCTCAGTCTAAAAGGAATTTTAGAATAGGAGAAAATAAGTACACAGCACATGCTAGGTTAAAAAGGCCTAGTTTGATGTTAAAATCAATATAAATATATTCCTCTCCAATATAATTGCCACGTGACATTCTTCTTAAGTTTCTAATATTTATATGTAATTATAGGTTCCCTCTAGCCTCCATCATTAGGTTTTTCTTCTTTTTTGAATGTTTTTCCTTCATTATTCTTTCTTCTTTCTCTTTGTTTTTTCATCATTTTTCTTCTTAGTCTCAATTGTGAATCTTTGTAGGGCTTCCACTGGTGTTCGTACCGGTGGTAAGCCCCAAAAACCCCTTTAATTGCTTCCAATAAGTATATATCATCCTTAAGATGGTATTTATTTTAGGGTGTTCAATTTCTTTTTTTGTTCGTCTAATGAAGAAGGAAGATCTAACAATCACTATTCCCTGTAAGAATCTAGAACATCACAGAAGTATTTTCACCTAAACGACTATGCATCAGCGGAAGTTAAGCCGAATCAGGGCGAACTCACAGATTGTATTGCTTCAGATGAAGTTTTTTATTAAGGCTATTTTTAATCAAATCTGCGATGTATCTAGTTCTAAGGTGTTATATACCTATGTTGGAATTTTCGATTTTTCAGGAATTGATTGTAAGTGCCATTTGACTATCCCTTATGAATGAAATTATTTTTCTTCCTGTAAAAAAAAAAAAAAAAAAAAACTTTCTAATATTTATGATCTCATTTAAAAATATTAACAATGTGTAGCTATTGGGAATCAAACACATGACCCTTGAAAGGAAATGTGAGAGTTTAACCACTAATACATTACAACTAGTTTTGAGGCCCAAGCTACGCCCCGCGTAATGACATTTTTCATTTATTAATATTTTACTTAAAAATAATAACATTAAATATGACTTGGTTTAGTGGTTAAAACTTTAGTATATGAACTTGAAGTCACGGGATCAAATCTTATACAAAGCATTTTCATTTTTATTGTATGTGAATTGCATGGAAAAGAAAAATCCTGACTGAGAGCCACGTGGCACCGTTCCTTGTTTAGGAACGCCTTTTAATATATTAGTATAGATTTCAATGCTTAATAATGTTTCAAAGTAAAATATAATAAAGTCTTATAATTGTATGTAATGTAACTATAAATACATGACAAGTTTTTTGATATTTAACACTTTTATTAAGGTAATAACATTCGTTCACACCAATTCCATTGTAATTGTTATTTTTATCCCCAATTCCTTAGAAGTTTTTTTAAACAATTTATCATGCAATAACGTCCATTTTTCAATTTCTCACTAGACAGAAAATTATGAAAAGCTAATAAGATCAATTATGAAATTTATAAATAAAAATATACTTCCTCCGTTCTTTTTCTATTGCAACAATGAGATTTTTACACTATTCATTCACCACCCTTTCACTATCTCTTGTGGTTTTTACGTAATGAAAAATATAGTCATGTGGGATCTTGTTAGATTCGCCCCGATTTATACTTTCAAAATATCAAATTTGTATAATTTTAAATAAAAAGTAATTAAAGATATTAATAGTTAAAGTTGTGCATTAGCAAGCGTGAAAACTCTATTATTGCAATAGAAAAAGAACGAAGGTAGTATTTGATAATTGTAACTGACAGGGGAATCGCCCGATCTAAAATACAAGTTATTACCTATATGTTGTCATTGACAATATAAATGCCAATATAGCAAAGTGTTGGGTTTAGTGTGGCCTAAATTCCATTGTGGCCCATTTTGGTGCATAGCCCACGTGAGTACATTGGTGCACAGCAGCTAAGTTGGCATTTATAATCAAGGTTTGCCTTGATATCATGAATTCTCATGATTTTTCTAGACCTCCAATAATCAGGCAAGCAAGTTCTTGATGATTCTACATTATTCTAATGCTTGAACATTATCCTACATATTGGAGGCTCATGTTGGTCGGCTCTGTTAACCGACTTTGCCAACTATGAATACATGATGTTGGGCATAATTTTGGAGGCAATCCACCATTACACAATCCTCCAATATTACACACGGCTCCGATCCTCTTATACACTTTATGAGTGTTCCTCCAACATAATATTTCGGCTTAGAGAGATATTACCTACAATGTGTAGGGTTGTTACTATTAGCTCCGTTATGGAGATTCGGCTCTCTAAGATATTATGAGGTCGGAGACTCTACCACACACAATCTACTAATCCACTATTCTTTGTACTACTCCTTTGTGAGTCTTTATCATAGTGAGAGTTCTATTGTATTACTCACCCCTATAAAGGATTCTTGTACTCTCCTATTCCATACAGTGGATTTCGGGTACTCGTCGTCCGTGAGTTTTTTGCCTCTATTTGAGGATTTTTCCCACGTTAAATATTGTGTGTCCTTCTTTTTCTACTTTTCTTGCCACGTATTTCCAACTAATCTTTAATTTGCTTCCGCTACGCACTCACAACCCTTACACAAAGGCATGTTAACTTAAATACCTAACTAGCTAATTGGCCAACTATAAACTTTATAATATTGTTTTCATATTTTTGGCTTTAGATTTCATATATAAAATCTAAAAATAAAGAATGACAACGAACATGGCCTAAACTATTGGGTACTATTGGCCTTGAACCCACTAAGCAGGGTCATCTACTCATGGACCTCGGGCCCTCGGCAATGCTATGGAGTATGGCCTGGGGCCTAGGTTTTGAGAAAGACCAATATTCTCCTAAAGAGTTAGGGGCCGTTTGGTTTGGGGTTTTTAGGAAAGGGTAAGGGAAACAAATAGGTTGATTCCCTTACTTGTTGTTTGTTAGCACATTTTAATCATTCCCTTTACCCTCCCCTTTCCCCCAAACTCCTCTACTTCCATTACCCACACCCCCTAAGGTTTCACTTACCCTTTCCCTCCTCTACTCCATGGTCACTTTGACCAATGATTGACCACCACCCCAACCACTAGAACAACCACCCCAACCACTAAACCACCACACCAACCACCGACCCACTACTCCAGCCACCGACACCACCTCTCATCGCCACCCTCACCACCACCCCGTCCACCGATACCACCACCCACCGCCGTAAACACCAACTGTCCACCCTCACCACCACCACCCTGTCCAATGAAACCACCACCCACCACCGGAAACACCATCCGGTCGCCGGAACCGTCAACCCATTAACGAAAATACCACGGCGCCACTACCACCCACCCAAAGATCCCCCAACACTTCTTCAAAACCCATAACCTTACAAAATTATGAGTAAAGATGGATAAATATCTCTTCTTATGGTTTTGGATGTCAAATTCAACTATAAAAACTCTAGATCTAGAGTTTTCATGGTTGAATTTGACTTCAAAACCTCAAATTTTACCTTTAATGGTGGTGGAGAAGAAAAAGAAAAAAAAGGGATGGTAAGGGTGTTGTCGCCGGTGGTGAGGGGCAGCAGTGAGGAGGGAGGAGCCGGCCGGCGGTGAGGCGAGGCGACGGAGGTCAACGGTGAGGGAGGCGGCAGACCGGCAGCCAGCTACAGTAGAGAGAGAGAGAGGGGGTAGAACATGGTGGAGAAGAGGAAGAGGGGGTTTTTCAATCCAAACAACATTTTTAAATAAAGGGTTTTCCTTTCCTTTCTCCTTGTTTCTCTTTCTTAAACCCTTTCCCTTTCCCCTTCATAAACCAAACGCCCCCTTAGTTATAAGAAAATTAGACTCGACTATATAAGTATCCTTGTTAACTTTCGTGTTTGTTAATTTCCTTTTCCTCCTGACCTCCTCCCCAAAATAAAATTTCAATATCACCTTTGTTATTTATTAGTTGCAATTAAATTGGTTAACATGTAGTGTGAGAAGTAGACAAGATATATAGACAAATTAAGGGTCCATTCTGTTCAACTTATTTTAACTTATAGAAGATTTTATAAGATCAGATAAGATAAAATAAGATGTTAGACACACACAATAAACTATCTTATAAGATAAGATAAGATATTATAAGATCATATAAGATAAGATAAGACAAAATAAGTTGAACATACGGTAATTTAAGTACCTTATAACCGAATCACTCCTCCGCCTAACGGTGTTTAAAATACTATAAATTTGTTTGTTTACTTTTGTTTGACATCTTTCTAAGACAAAGTGCGTGTGTATTAAACAATTTGGTTGCAATTAATGAAAAATGGAAAAAGTATAATACTAAAAAGTTTATATACTTGCCATTTGGAACGTAGTTTATACAAGGATGTGTAACAAATAATTCTTGTAAGATATACTTCATCCGTTTTACTTCATTAAACCTGAAACATTGAAAATATGGCATAAGAAGTTAGGAGAGGAGAGGAGAGGAGAGATAAAAGAACCAAATGTACTAGGAGTCTAGGAGTAGAAATAGATAAAATATTGTCAAATTTATTAATGTTGGAAGTAATATGCAACTTTCTAAGATAGAAATTAAGGAACCAAAGGAAGTATTATATGTTTTTTCTACAAGAAAATTTCATTAACTAAGTTTTTTCCATAGATAATTATGTAAAGTTGGAAAAGTTGTTAATAGTTTTTTAAGCTCATGGAAAAACTCAAGTTGTTTTAATATGAGTTTACAGTTATGCCAACTCCCTCTATTCCATATTTTAGTGCTTGTTTCTCAGGTTAAACTTTAAATTTTTTGACATATTCTCATTAATATATACAAATAAACATACTCATATAGGATATTGTTAGGTTCGTCTCAATGTGTACTTTCAGAGTATAACTTTGAAGATATGGAAGGTCGTCAAAGATATATCTTGGAGACCGTGCAGAAAGGAAACAAGCACTATAGTATGGGACGGGGGAGTAGTTGTTAATTAAATTGAGTTTTGTGTTAAATTGAGTTGCACTCCAATAAAAACAAATAACGAATGGGTTTTAGTAGAGCCTGTTTTTTAATTTTGAAGTATATGCATGGCCTTTTGGAACGCTATGCAACGACGATGCTAGTGGTTGTATATGTATCGTAGTGGGACACATAACAAGGAGGTGGTAATGTGGCATGGTTTAATGCAACATGAGTAGTAGATAGAAGTGGGATGAGATTGTAGAAGATGCAGAGAAAGTCAAGATATGAGCTAAACAAAGGTTAATTAAGGTAAGACTTGGGTAAGAGTTAAGAGGGTGTTGCGTGATGTTTAGAAGCATGTTAATTAGTTTGAATGGACGGAGAGTGTTGCATCATCGTATTCCGAATTCGTCTTGCCTCCCATCGCTCGTCTACATGATTTACCTGTTTGCGTTGAGTCGGAAGCCATGATTAACATTGCATTTTCATAGGGCTAGGCCATGAATCATGTAAAATATTGGTAGAACATATGTGTAAATTGATGTATTCCCTAGACTTTGTCGACGAGAAATTGTCCGCCTATCCCACAAGTGTGTAATTATATAATATCACATATATGATAGGGTCATTTACCACAATTGTAAGAGGGCTAAATCACACTTTGTCCCTCTCCCCTCTTGAATAATATGTCGCTGCCTGCACCTTCCGGTGTTTCGGGTTCAAGTCCGGGAGGAAGTAATGTAATATCGACGGGGAAGGTAGTGGGGATAGCAATAGCAGGAGTAGTGGTGCTTGTGATCTTCAGTATGATTTGTGTGTGTTGTTTCAAGAAAAATAAGAAAAGAAGAAATGAGTATGGTGGAGAGAATTACTATGTTCCTCCTCCAACTCACGTTATCATTGGTCCTAAAGGTTACATTTCTAACTTTCTGCATATCTTTGATTTCTTGATTTTGTACTACAAATATTTTTTGGGGGTCATATTTTAGTTGGTTTAGACCTGAGAGATTGATTTTTTATACTTTGATTTGGATTGTTGAACTAGTAAAGATGTTTTCTTCATCTTTTCAATGAGGTTGAAATTTTTTCGTGGGAAGAAGGTAAAGCTTAATGGGAATATGGGATGTTTCATGTTTGTGCATACTTCATTTGGAGGTGTTTTTTGCTTCAGTTAGTTCATTTGAATTTTCACACTTTTGTTCATTTTGAAATGATGTTTCAAAAGGCTGTGTATCATAATTGGTGATTGCAGGATTATTTTCCCAGAGTTAGGACGGATCCATATTTGATTATATATGATGTTGTTTTGTCGATTTCAGATGGCCCTTATGGTGTCCAAGCACAGCAGTGGCAGCATAATTCCCTGCCAGCAGCCGAGCATTACCAGGTGCCTAAGCCCCTTCCTTCGCCAGCAGCACCACCACGACCACCTAAATCTCTTTCGCCCCAACACCCGCCACCACCTCTCCCCCAGTTTATGACTAGTGGTGGGGGTTCTGGGTCTAGCTTTGGTTCTGAAAACCCGCTTCCATCAACTTCCCTAGGTCTCTCACTTGGGTTTGTAAAGAGCACCTTCTCTTATAATGAGTTGGCAATGGCAACGGATGGGTTCGCGAAGGCTAACCTCTTGGGCCAAGGTCGTTTTGGGCATGTCCACAAAGGTGTCCTTCCAAATGGTAAAGAGGTTGCTGTTAAGTCCCTTAAAGCTGGTAGTGGACAGGGAGAGCGCGAGTTCCAGGCAGAAGTTGAAATTATCAGCCGTGTCCATCACAAACATCTTGTCTCATTGGTTGGATATTGCATCACTGGATCACGGAGGTTGCTGGTTTACAAGTTTGTTCCCAACAGTACCTTGAAGTATCATCTTCATGGTTAGTTTATTGTTCTCTGCTTTTGTTTTTTAGTCTGCATTTTCTTTCATTGCAGTTTGTGCCAGAATTGTTATTTGTCTATTGAATAGATGAATTTTTACCAGCTGAATGTAACGATTTATTCTAGGCACCTAGTTTATTACTTCATTTTACACCTTTTGCTTCTTGTGCTAGCAGTTTTTGTCGTATATTTATATCGATCTAATTAATTTTTGAAAATACCACTTTGCAGCGAAAGGAAAGCCTACAATGGATTGGCCTACACGACTGAAGATTGCTCTTGGAACTGCAAAAGGGTTGGCATATTTGCACCAGGACTGTAGGTGTTCTATCAAGATACTTTCCTTGTGTGCTAGTGTTTATAGACAACTATACTTGATTCTATACTGCCTATTTCTGTAGGTCATCCAATGATAATTCATCGCGATATTAAGTCTGCCAATATTCTTCTCGATTACAAGTATGAGGCAAAGGTGAGCTTGCGTTTTTAAGACTCCGGTACTCAGATTTGCCCATTGGCTTGATTTTCCACTCAATCAATACTCTATTCTGTGGGCATTAGCTTTATAGTAGTCACCATTGTTTGGCTTGCTCAATTGTGCTCTTTATAGACTTCTTCTCAGGACATGAGCTTCTGCAATTCAATCACTCCTTATACTAAGATAAATCATTGAATTTTTTTGGCATGCTTTTATATATGCGTTTTTGCTTTCATTTGTTCAGGTTGCAAATTTTGGACTGGCAAAGTTTTCCTCGGAAGTTCGTACTCATATATCCACTCATGTAATGGGAACCTTTGGGTATGTTTTTTCTTTTACATGTGCTTTTCAGTTTTCATAGATAATGTCTCTTTCTTTCTAAAAAATAGTCTTGGGAAGGAACTCGGCGTGCACAATTCCTATGTTTCAAGTTATCTGTTGCTTACTTGAATATTGAAACAAGTGTTTATGGAGTTTCCTTTATGTATATGCCATTACTAGATACGTGGACCCTGAGTATGTTTCAAGTGGGAGACTTACAGATAAATCTGATGTTTTCTCCTTTGGAGTCATTCTCCTGGAACTGATTACTGGGCGGCGGCCAATTGACACAACACAGGCTTACCATGAGAGTTTAGTTGACTGGGTAAGCAATCAAAGCATTTAGTCCATTTGTAGAGCTTCATTGTGGTCTTGTCTAGTTTCTTAGTTCTTATTGATTGTCACCTTTCATCATTTGGAACAAAGAAATAATGTGGACTAGAGAAGTAACAAGGCAGTTTTTTCTTTTTCTTTTGTCTCTGCACTCTGCAGGCGAGACCTTTGCTGATAGAAGCTCTGAAAGAAAACAACTTTGATGCTCTCATAGATCAGCATCTGGAAAACAATTTCAACCCCAGTGAAGTGGCCCGCATGGTCGTTTGTGCTGCTGCTTGTGTCCAGCATTCAGCACGCCGCCGCCCTAGAATGAGCCAGGTAAAATAAACGTTAGATCTAGTAACAGAATATCAGTAACAAACTTATCTAATTGAGAGCTGAGACGCCGAGATATGATCATTGCCCTAAGTCGATAGACCTCCACAACAGGTGTGTTCGGATACATTGATTCTAGGGTTAACGTTTCCTCCACGAACCGATGCACTCCAGTAGATGGAGTGGGAATTGAACTCGAACAACGAAAGGAAAGTGTTTGGAGGGAAGATATTCAGATGAAGAGAAGAGAGTATTTTTTTTGTTGTGTTTTAATCTGAGAAAAAACCCAGCATTATCGGTATCCAAATAGTGGAGCTGAGTGATTATGGAGATAGTATCCAACACCTAAAAGGGTTAATGCTGTGATAATGAGGAGTTAATGAAAATAACAATCACACAAGAGCTTTGCTGCCCTCATTGAAGTGGGGTATGAATCTGATTATGAAAATTTTACCTGACATATTGAGCAGGTTGTTAGAGCCTTGAAAGAAGACCAGGAGAGTGTTCAATCTACAGCTCCTATGGAAGCTCAGATTATGATACCTTCCAATACAAGGATGACATGAAAATTTTCAGGCTCATCGGCCTTGCGAGTGTTAGGGAAATCACAATGAACAAGGGACAAGAATGAAAACAATTATTGAACAATCTTGTAAGCGTGATATCACTTTCCAGAAGTAGTATTCCGACCTTTATCTTGAATGCAGGTTTCACGGAGTGCATCGAGATAACAATCTGACTTGTGTGGACCCGGTTCACGTTAACATTAGTGTGCACCAGGCAAAACAACATATCATTACTGAACAATCCACTATATTATGTAGAAATCCACTATTTCATTCAGACCCACACTATATCATGCAGAAACTCACTATATTATTCAGACACACTTACTATATCATTCAAACACACACACACACTATATCATACAGAAACTCACTATATCATTCAGACACACACTATATCATACATAAACTCACTATATCATTCAGAAACACACTATATCATGCAGAAACTCACTATATCATTCAAACACACACTATATCAAGCAGAAACTCACTATATCATTCAAACACACACTATATCATGGAGAAACTAAATCATTCCATATGTTAGAATATGTGTCATGATATATACTACGCAACTTAGATCTTCCTGTATGTTAAAATATTTTAATTAATTCCTCTATTATATTGCATATAATTTCACATTATGTTTTTCGTTAATAAAATATACTATATTGTATATAAGTTCACTATATCTCTATAGAATTCACTATATGAAGTTAATATCTTACCAACCCGGTGTACACTAAGTTAGTGTGCACCGGGTCCATTTGAGTTTTTTTATCGAGATAAAAGAAGAAACGACAATGTTCTTGCTCACTAAGAAAATCGTTTAACTGGAACAAATATATTGTGGAATTTGATATGTTGAAAAATTGATTTGATGATTCTTTCAATCTTTTGTGTATAAAACAAGTTAGTTTTAATTTACCCGTCATTCATAATATGAGAAGTTTCACATTTATACAATGCTGAAACATGCCCATAAATTGAGCAGTTACATCGACGAGATAATGAAAACCACAAAAAAGAACATAGCATGCTAAGTATGTTGCTAAGCATGATAAGTGCGCACTTCACGAAAAACCCGAGCCCCAGCCCAAGTGGAGCACACGCTCCAAAATAGAGCTAAGTATGTTGCTTCATGGACCGTAAGCTCCAAGTTGGTAGACTTGCTCTGTTGCTTCGTTTTGTCGAAATCCAAACCGGAGCGAGCACTATTGCTTTAAATGTACACTTCTACACAGAAAATATATATCCTATGTTGTTTAAGATACGACTTCTTAACCAGGTGACTTAAATTAACGTAACATGAATAAAATCTATCAAATGTTCTAAATCTCTAACAATCCTCCTCCATCTAGAGTATTTAACATGACTTATTGCACAAACATCAACATAACAAATCCACCTCATGCATAAATGAAAATGTAGAAAAACACTCCAAGAATTCGTATCCATTAATTTTTTAACCCATAAATAGAATTGCTTGGGGATTTATTCCTCAATTTATTGTGAAAGAATGAAACAGTGACCTCCTCGACTAAGGTAATTTTCCCTAGCCAGGGGGACTCTAGTTTTTTTAGCCGAAAATAGGAGTTTTTTCTCTTTACTTGATAAAAATCTTTTTATATGAACTACTAATTGTGTTGAAAGGTTGAGTCATGGGAAGTCTTTCTAGTTATTGAATTTTTGATATTGTCTTGAATTATATACCTTAGTGTTACCAAATTTCTTAAATGCCTAGAGTTTAAGGCCCTATTCTTTTGGACTTATTTTCAGTTAATTTCCGTTCAGTTCAGTTAATTTCCAGTTCAGTTAATTTAATTTCAGTTCAGTTCAGTTAATTTCAGTTCAGTTAATTTAATTTCAGTTCAGTTCAGTTAATTTATTAATTTCAGTTAATTTCAATTCAGTTCTTTTCAGTTCAATCTAATCTAATGTTTTAATTATTATTTTTGTTTTCAATATTACTATTAATATTGTCATTATTATTAATATTATAATTATAATAACAATTATTTTTTATTTTTTTTATATTTCTATTGTCATTATTTGTTGTTTTATATTTCTATTGTCATTATTTGTTGTTGTTGTTGGTGTTGTTGTTCTTTGTTCTTTGCTATAGTTGTTGTTCTTTGTTGTTGTTGCTCTTCTTTGTTGTTGTCATTGTTGTTGCTGTTGTTGCTGTTGCCGTTGTTGGTGTTGCTGTTGTTGGTGTTGTTGATGATGATGATGTTGCTGTTGTTGTTGTTGTTGTTGTTGTTGTTGTTGTTGTTGTTGTTGTTGTTATTGTTGTTGTTGTTGTTGTTGCTATTGTTGTTGTTGTCGTCGGTGTTGCTATTGTTGGTTTTGTTGTTGTTGTTGTTGTTCTTTTCTTTCTGCTTGCTTCTTTATTCGTTGTTGATGTTGATGTTGTTGTTGTTGTTGTTGTTGATGTTGTTGTTCTTTGTTGTTGATGTTGATGTTGTTGTTGCTTTGTTGTTGATGTTGATGTTGTTGTTCTTTGTTGTTCTTTGTTGTTGTTGTTGTTGTTGTTGTTCTTTATTCTTTATTCTTTGGTGTTGTTCTTGTTGGTGTTGTTGGTGTTGTTGATGTTGTTGTTGTTCTTTATTCTTTATTCTTTATTCTTTGTTGTTGTTCTTTGTTGTTGTATTGATTATTATCGATTATTATTATTTTAGAAAATTAAATATACAATTTAGTTCAGTTTCTCCCATTTTAGTTAATTTCAGTTCAGTAAATTTCAGTTCAGTTCAGTTAATTTCAGTTCAGTTCAGTTAATTTAATTTCAGTTTAGTTAATTTCAGTTCAGTTAATCTAATTTCAGTTCAGCCAAAATAAGTTCAAAAAACAGGGCCTAAGATCCGTCTTAATTATGCAAAGCCCATGTTGGACTGTAAAAAATCTAGACAATAGATCACACTACTATACAAGACTCCAGCAGGCCGAGAAGCTGCATGGTTGCAAAGCCTTCAATTGGTGAGAAGTGGGCTTGGAGCCGCTAAAGTCTGAGCAATTAACCATAATCCCGAACAACAATCATGACTCTTGCCTATCTTGTTTCTATTTTTTCTCTTAAGTGAAGTACATTTATCAATGTTATACTCCTATTAGGCTATTGTGTAGAATGGACATTGACCAACATAAATATCAAGTTTGGCTTGGCTCACTTGGTAAATTCAGTGGCAGATCCAGGAATTGAGTCACGTGGGTTCGGAATTGTTCGAACGTAAGAATAAAATTAATTGTCATTCCAATTTATTTACACATTAAGCTAGTGTTGTAAAAAAAAAAAAACAGGCCGGGTTTGGGTCAAATGGTTTTACGCGTTTATGTAATATAGTTGACACGAATATAACACAAACGATTGATACGATAATTTTATAAAACAGGCCGGGTTCGAATATAGATCAAAGGGTTTTACGTGTTTATGTAATTTGTTTGACACAAACATGACACGAGAAACTCTAAATTTTGCCATCTTGAGTTACAATTTTTATAGAAAAAGGAAACATTTAACAATTATACTTAGCGGAGTTTTTGTTCTTAATTACATCATAATAAATGACTAATTTTTTATAAGTTTAAATCCTATCCTATCCAATTCAAATATAATTAAGAACACTATATTTCTACCTTTCAGACGAAAAATAAACCTTATTTTACTTTATATGGTTTTATAAAAATTGTAGTCATAGAAAACTAAAGGGAGGGAATAAAAGAATAGAAGAGGATGACCAAAAAAACATAAACTGTAACTATTATAAAAATAAAGGGATGATAGTGAAAAATGAAAATGGAAAAAGAAAAGGGACAATAAAACAGGTCGGGTTCGAATATAGATCAAAGGGTTTTATGTGTTTATGTAATTTGTTTGACACAAACACGACACGAGAAACTCTAAATTTTACCATCTAGAGTTACAATTTTTATAGAAAAAGGAAACATTTAACAATTATACTTAGCGGAGTTTTTATTCTTAATTACATCATAATAAATGACTAATTTTTTATAAGTTTGAATCCAATCCTATCCAATTCAAATATAATTAAGAACACTATATTTCTACCTTTCAGACGAAAAATAAACCTTATTTTACTTTATATGGTTTTATAAAAATTGTAGATGAAGCCAATTACCTATGTTAAATTTTTCTTGAGTAATATTACTAAAGCCTTGAATAATTGGTTGTTTAAGAAAGAGAATTTGAAGAGAATGGGATATAAACTAAATCAATACCTACATAAGCTGTATTCATAGAAAACTAAAGGAAGGGAATAAAAAAATAGAAAAGGATGACCAAAAAAACATAAACTGTAACTATTATAGAAATAAAGGGAGGATAGTAAAAAATGAAAATGGAAAAAGAAAAGGGACAATAAAAGATCTTCACCAGATTCGAACCGCGACTGACGACAATAACATAGAAATATCACGCGAAGTTACCGCTGAACCACGCTCAACCATATGCTTAGCTTATTATGTCTTTTGTTTTTTAAGCTTTATTTTCTTGTATCCTCAGCTTTTACCCAGATTTTTTCGCGAATTCTCGTGGCTTCAGTTGAACCCACTGAACCCACGCTGGATCCGCCCATGGGTAAATTCGAATCCCACTAAGCAAGGGACACTTAGAGGAGGATTCGTCTTACTATTGCCCCTTCTTTCAAGTGTTTCAGCCTATGGATCGAGCCCTGTACAGACCAGATGTTATTCATCTTAAAAAATATTACCAACATAAATGTACAGATAGATATAAAATATTTTCAATATAAAACGATTTTTAATGTAAAACATGTTACAATAGAAATTCAATTGCAAAACTAATTTTTCTTTGTTTGGTTCAATGTAAAAAATAAGTTATAGAATAAAGAGAAATAAAAGAAAAAGGGAGATGATAGATAAGAGAAGAGTAAAAGGAAACTAAAAAGAGGGAGGAAAACGTATTCTCCTTTCTTTCTAAAGGAAAATAATTTTCACCTATACAACTATACAAGAGTTACCAAACCAAACAAACGAAAAAAGAGAGAAAAGAAAAACTCATTTTGATGAAGATATTTTACGCCCTATTAAACGGAGCCTAAAATGCACCTCAAGTGCGGAATAGCAACTTGAGATTTTCCCTTTTGCTGAAAGAAGCTCCAATTTTTTCTCGACAAATTCTACTCTCTATCTCCGCTACATCAACATGAACTCGAACATCATCGAAAGAGAATCGCTAGCAGAAATTATCCCTTCCGATGGAGAAACCAATTCGCATTACAAGGAGAGAAAATGTGATATTCTTGAAGCTTTTTTGTGTGCATTTGTTTGGCTAAGATATTGATCGATTGAGAGTAAAATTGAAGATTGTAAGCAGGTAATTATTAACCTTCAAAGGATTATACAATGCTAGTATATAATCCGCTGATTTTCATTTATATTTTTAGTTTAGTTTTGCATGATTTAGGGTTTTACAATACGACTTAGTGGAATTTGGCTTTTTTTTTTTAATAATCTCGTATAGTAACGTGAGTCAAGTCGCCATTGATGTAATGGAGTGCACGATTTTAAGATAAGAGTATTATGTAAGAATAAATCGTACAAATTATTTGGAGTAAATTAAAATAAGATAGTATAAATTTTGGTAAAGATTCAGAAGAATATACATGAATTTGGAAGTTGAATTGATGTTTAAGTTGACCTTTCGGAGAAGCCAGGTTAATTATTTTAGGAGTTTGACACCCAGATTGATTGTGATATGTTCAAATCCAGAATCTGGGTTTTGTTTTTAATATATATATGTGCATGTGTTGGGATTATCATTCGATGTGTTGATGACTTGGTCATGGTTTGAAACTTTATATGATTATGAAAAACAATCTGGATGAAGTTAATAGAAGGCGGTGCGACAGCTTTCGCTTAGCTAATTCATGACATGCAAGGTTGTTTGTTTATTGATCACTTGAATGGTCAAGCTTTTATTTTTTAGATTATAGGAGTAAGGCTTGTTCAGATATAACATAGTGAGCACGTTTTGGTTCCTGGAAGTTGGATTATTTCATAACTAAATTTGTTAAATTAGTTATACAATGGCCACCCGAAAAAAAGAAAAGAAAGAAGCCTGCGTAATGACATTGATGTTTGAAAGAACTGTAAGCGAATCGACTTGATTCGTTTTCTGTATTCGAGAGGAGGGAATAGGTGTTCCACTCTCTTCTTCTTCCAAAGGAAGCCAAGGAAAATTCCAGGGAGTGCTTGGTTTGATATTGCTATTACGCGATAGTTTTGGATTTTCTTTAGAAATGTCGGCGTTAGTTCCATCACCAGATATTGTAGTTTCTCCAGTGTCGCCACCAGCACCTGATTCCACACCTCCACCAACCCCTACAACTGCAACTCCACCTCTTAGCCCACCAACAGACCCTGCAACCCCAGCTCCTTCACCTCCGGCCCCAACTCCATCCCCTCCACCTCCGAGCCCATCGCCACCCCCAGTTCTTACTCCTCCATTTCCAAGCCCATCACCACCTCCGAGCCCATCGCCACCCCCAGTTCTTACTCCTCCACTTCCAAGCCCATCACCACCTCCGTCACCACCACCTCCTAGTCCGTCTCCTCCACCTCCAGCCCCAGTTCCCGAAACTCCACCTCCAGCCCCAGTTCCCGAAACTCCACCTCCTAGTCCGTCTCCTCCACCTCCAGCCCCAGTTCCTGAGACGCCACCTCCCAGCCCATCCCCTCCACCTCCAGCCCCAACTCCTGCGACCCCACCTACACCTCCAGCTCCAACTCCTGCACCTCCACCTCCAGCCCCAAGTCCTGAGACTCCACCCTCACCTATAAGCCCATCTCCACCTCCTCCAAGCCCATCCCCTTCCCCTCCTAGCCCACCTTCTCCACCTCCAAGCTCTCCATCTCAGCCTCCACTTCCAGGCCAGCCTCTGTCACCAGAAACACCTCAAACTCCTCTGTCTCCACCAAATGTACCTCACAATCCTCCAACCCCTGGATCGGACTCAACTCCACCGTCCTCACTTGAAATTCCTCCTCCACCAGCTTCACCATCTCGTTCATCAACCGGCCTTATTGTGGGCATTGCAATAGGGGGTGTGGCAGTATTGGCTGTGTTTATTTTCCTGTGGTTCCTCTTAGCTAGGAGGAAGAAAAAGAAAGAACCATATGGAGGAGAGGGTTATTACTTTCCGAAAGGTTTGAGTCTTAATTATATACTCCCTCTGTTCTTTATTAATTGCAACAATCTGATTTTTGCACTATTCATGTATGTCATTTTGACTATTGTTGGTGATTTATATGTGATGAAAAATGTAACCATGTGTGATCTTGTTGGATTCATCTCGACATATATTTTAAAATATCAACTTTTTGTGATTTTTACTGTAAGATGATTGAAGATATTAATATTCAAAGTGTATATTGGCAAGCGTGAAAAACAAAATATTGCTATAAAGGAGGGAGTACTTAATTTGGTTATAGTTCTTTTATATGTATTTTTTTGTTTCCTTCTGGGTATTTGCTCTATATATTTTTTATTTATTTTGATGTTTGATGCTTTGTCATTGTTAATAATGTTTTTATCTAGTTATTTTTATTGGAGTGAAGTTGTGAGTTGAGGCTTGAGATGCTTATGCGCTTGAATGGAGTTTTGAGAATTTTATTAGTTTGTCTAGGTTCCATCATGAAAATCTAGAGTTAATTGTCATTAGGAACCCATTACTTTAATCTGGGAAATGAAGTATTTCGAATATCATAAGATAGTCTCAAAAGTCATTTTCAGTGTTAATATTTGCTATGTGTATTTATAGTTCATGATGAAGTTTATCTTGATTGGATAATTTTGTCTCAAAAAAAGCTGAAACTGATCATGTGCAATTCCTTCATAGATTCACGGGATCATGCTGGGGCATAGATTAACAGAATTATCCCTAATATGATAGCTAAGGGTTGTTAACATCCTTGCAACGCCAGTGAATGTAGTTTCGTAGTATAGTCCTTCACTCCTTCATTCTAGCTTTGAGATAGTTTACAAAAAAGAAGCTGAAATATTGTGAAATTGTAGGCTGTGAAAGAACTCAAGAAGCCAGCTTGTAGTAAAAATAGCATATTGCTCTTTATTCACTTCTACCTATGTCCTATATGCCTTGATAAATTTTACGATTATTTTCCACTTGATAGAATTCTGGAAAGATAATCGATGCTCTTCTAGTAGCTATGTCGTATCTTTCCCACACTAATGATTGCATCAAAACCTATGTCTTTATTGGATCTTTTAGAAAGAGAAATAATCTATAAATGGAGACTGAAGAATTTGTTCCGCTACTCTTACTCATTTTTACATTAATGATTGCATCAAAACCTATGTCTTTAGTGGATCTTTTAGAATGAGAAATAATCTATAAATGGAGACTGAAGAATTTGTTACGCTACTCTTACTCATTTTTACATGACTGAATTTGCTAGATGGCTTTTATCAAGGGTCAACACAATCTGGGCCACAGAGTGATGCCCAGTCAGCTGAGCAATTTTCAATGCCTAAGCCATCTCATCCATCGATGGGAGCTGTACCATCAAGGTCGAATTCTTCAACACCTCCACAACCACTGTCTACAAGTGGTAGTGGAGGCCTCTGGTCAAACAGTTCGGGACCTGAAAACTCAATTCCTCCATCTTCGCATGGAATCATGTTAGGAAATTCATCAAGCTCCTTTACTTATGAAGAGCTTTCAGTTGCAACTGACGGCTTCTCAAGTAACAATCTTCTAGGACAAGGTGGTTTTGGATATGTTCATAAAGGGATCCTTCCAAATGGGAAAACAGTAGCTGTCAAGTCACTAAAAGCTAATAGCGGGCAGGGCGATCGTGAATTTCAGGCAGAGGTGGAGACAATTAGCCGAGTGCACCACAAGCATCTTGTGACATTGGTTGGATACTGCATCACTAGCCCACATAAATTGCTTGTTTATGAGTTCCTTCCAAACAAAACCATGGAGTTCCATTTGCATGGTTAGTTTGTCACTCTATTCACGTATTAAGGCATCATCTGCAACTGACGCTCATGCAACCTTTTGGGGTCTTTCGGGGAGAACTGTACTTTAATTTGACGGACATATCTTTTTGCAGGGAATGGACAAACTGTTATGGATTGGTCCACGAGGCTGAAGATTGCTGTTGGTTCTGCGAAAGGATTGGCTTATTTGCATGAGGATTGTAAGCCTTTGTTGTAACTTTCCCTGGATTTATACCCTAATGTAACTACATTACAATCTGAAGATATTTGCTTTTGCAGGTTATCCAAAAATCATTCATCGGGATATTAAAGCAGCTAATATACTTCTGGATTTCAAGTTTGAGGCCTTGGTAAGTTTATAACTGGTATTGGTCAGGGTTTGTCTTTGCTAGCCTTTGACTTTTTGCCTCGTTGAGAAGGAGAATAGATTTGTCTTGCCATGGACTGACATGGCTAATGCAAGATTAAGATCGTGATTGACGACTGAAAATGGATTTAGTTTAATAAGATGGAATTTCATAAATTAAAATAAACTTCAAGCATTTGAGAGGCTTGAAGCTCTCCCAAGAACTATCTAAAAATTCTTACTATATTGTGGCATACTTTTCTCTTCCTAATCTCTCCTATTTATAACACTGAGATACCTCTCTTTCCCTAACTAACTCTCCATCCTCCTTCGCAAGCTTCTTGATAACTGAATTGTATATCCTTTTTTTTGGAGATAATATTGTACTTCCTATTATACCCTTTTCTTCTATATCATTTTTTTGTATTTCTCCATAAAACTGACTTCATTGTGCAGTTCATTTGATTCCGCCTATGCCTAATTATATCTGGACTCTTTAATTCAGGTTGCTGACTTTGGACTGGCGAAGTTCACTTCTGATGCTGACACTCATGTATCCACCCGAGTTATGGGAACTTTTGGGTAATTTTCTGTAAAGTTTCTTCCTCTGATATATATATCCAGAGAAGATCAGATATGTTCTCTCTAATATAGTTAGTTTTGGTAACTCGATCATATTTTTTTGATGTTTCCTGTAAGTGTGATCTTCTGTACATGATTCTACGTTTGGTGAACACCATCTGCAAAAATTTACATGATTATATTTCATTTTCTTGCTCTATCTGGATTCCCCCACCCACCCACCCAAAAAAAAAAAAAAAAAAAAAAAAAGAGAAAGGAGAAGAGGAGGAAGCTAATTTACTTACTTTTCTCTAATATTCATAGGTACATGGCTCCAGAGTATGCTAATTCTGGAAAGCTCACTGAGAAGAGTGATGTTTTCTCTTTTGGAGTTATGCTTCTGGAATTAATTACAGGGCGTCGTCCAGTTGACTACTCGCCAAATTCAGAGATGGAGGATAGCTTGGTGGACTGGGTAAATTTATCCTTTTACTAGCCTGCAAATTGATTCACCATGTTACAGTTATTTATTTTCCCTTTGCTTTGCCCTGTGCGCACAGGGGGGGATAGGTTTTTCAGAAAGCTAAACTCATTTTATTCTACTGCAGGCTAGGCCACTACTCTCTAAAGCTGTGCAAGATGGGAATTTCGATCCTTTAGTTGATCCACGATTGGAAAGCAAATTTGACTATGAAGAAATGGGCTGCATGATCACGTGTGCTGCTTCTTGTGTACGTCACTCTGCGAGACGCAGACCACGAATGAGTCAGGTAAAGTGTACTTTCTAACTCTGGGGTTTGCCCAATTAAAAGTGGCTACGCAAGTTAATTTCATCCTGGTCCATTGAGGGTGACTTCAGGCTGTATAACTTTTATACCTTTCTTTGATGGAATTAACTGAACCTATATCTGACTTAACTGGAAGACAAGATAAATTCAACCAAGTACTTAAATTCACTCTTAGATTGCGAAGAAGGTGATTTGAATTCTCAATTCCCCACTCTCAATATTATCTGTCTTTTAGAAATTGTTACTTGAGGTGGGTGCATTATTTTAGAAATAACAGAAAGCAAAATGTGAAAAAACTTTAGAGATTCGTACTGATTTAACTGAAGTAGTTCAAGGTTTGAAAAACCCTGAAGCAGCAAATAAGGAAATAAAAAAAATTATTTGGGAGTATTAGCAAAAAAAATCAGGATTTTTAGTTGTATTAAGGTAAGTAGAATGATGGTACAACCTGCGCATATACTTGCGATTACTTCAAGGAAAGCCCAGGATAACCATGCCTAGTTTGTTTGTTCACTTGTTGCCAAAAAAAAAAAAAAAAGAACTCATGATTTCCAATAGGCACACAGCTGAGCAGCTTGGGAGCCCTTGGCTTACCTTTCTTCTTAAATGGGTTAATCCATGTGGCTTGCTTAAACAGAATTCAGAAATCTAGGAGTTGGGTTCTCAAGAGAACCCAATCTAATTAAGTCGGTTAGTAAACGATGGTACCAAGGGCATGCTTTCTACACTTGAAATTTACTGTATATACATATACATATACATATATGATATACATATACATATATGATATACATATACATATATGATATATATATATATATATGTGTGTGTATATATACATATATACACATATATATATACATATATACACATATATATATATATATATACACACATATATATATATATATACACACATATATATATATATATATACACACATATACACATACATATACATATACACATACATATATATCAGTAACTTACTTGAATATATTAGCACTAAACAGTAGGATCATGAACTTGACTCACTTTTTTGTTTTCTTCTATGGGAAGTTTAGTGATATGAGAACAAGACCTATTTCACATTTAAGTGAAAAACTCCATAAATCAACGTGAATTTGGGTACTCCTACCAGGCTCGTTTGAATATTTGATACAAGGTCATATATGGTGGTAATAGTAATGCATCTGAGTGTAAAATCAGCTAAGGAATTCCTGTCAATATTAGTGGCATTGGTAATGCTACCATTTACCATTAGGGAAGGTGGATATTGAGGGGCAATGGAAATTTATAAGGAAAACCACATGGTTGGGATGAAGTTTCATTACCTTGGATATTGACATGAGATTTTCTTACAAAGTTACATTAAAATCATTACCATTACCAAACAGCCCATAAGTTGTTGAATTGATCACTACTCTCAAGATCCAATCACCTTTACGGAATCACAAATTTGATGGCCTCTGTATGATTGTTCTATTCTTGATGCTGCTTCATCTATAGATTCTCAAGATGTTTATTCTGTGGTTATGGAACAGGTAGTTCGGGCCCTAGAAGGAAATCTGTCGTTATCCGATCTTAATGACGGTGTTAAGCCGGGATTTAGCTCATCCCAGGGTTCTGTTGACATGGATAGTGGTGTGGACAAGGAGGATGTGAAGAAATTCAGAAAGCTAGTATATCTAAGTGAAGATTACGCTAGTGGTGAGTTTGGTAGGACGCGAAGTGAGTTCAGTGATGGTGGACAGCCAAGTAGCGAGATGCGACGACGAACATGAAGACAGACAAACCTAGATGGAGGTGAGCTGACTATCTGATCCTGAGATATCTGCTCACAACTTTCTTCTCTCGTGTAAAAAAATATTGCGGAATGAGGATCAGCCAAAGTGGCATCATTTGATAATCATTCTTTTTTTCCCCCACCTAGCTCATTGATTTATCAATTCATTTGTTAATTCAACTTGTCATTAGTATTCAACTATTGCCCAACATGAAAAGTCTTGGACAAAGCGGGTTTAGTTTTGGTTAGCGATGATTGTTAATGTGGATTTTTCCAAGATTTCCTTGATGAAATCATTGTATTTATATAGTGCTGAAAGTTAAGATTAAGAATCTGAAACTTCGTTTGTAGTTCCTCAAATTGGATAAAGGAACTTATGATAAACTTATGAATGGTAAGTAAATACCCTCCCCAGGTCCTGCAATATTTCATCATCCAGTATTCCATTGAAAAGATCATGTGTGTCTTACAAGAATAGAGACAGATGAATTAAGTTAAGTTGGGCAACTCTGAAAAATGATACATGGCAATAAGAGGAATAGCCCCTTTGCATTATAAAGTGAACTCATCTCTTTTTTTTTTTTTTTTTAATCAATGTGTCCACCTTCACATGCGAGGTCCCTTTTTAATTGGCCCAGAGTAAATTAACGGTCCCAACCGTGGGCCTGGCTCTGATACGAAGTGGGCTGCACCCATCACAAGGAGAGAGAATCCACTTTACAAGGCAAAGGAGGTTCCACCTTAAAACCATATGGCAATAAGGGGAGTAGCCCCTTTGCATTATAAAGTGAACCCATCTCTGTTCTTTTATCAATGTGGGATACTCACATGTGTTGTGCGCTATACATCATAGCTTCAAGCCTTCAACACAAGATAATATTTTCATAAGGTAATAATATATGCTAAAGATATTATCATATCTTTATCATACCCTAATATTCCTAATATGGGGGTTTGATTCCCAACCTTTAGACATGGAAAGAGATTATTAGTCAACCTTTTATCCTTACGGGGAGCACTGGACAAGGAGATTAGTCACTATTGTCATTGTATGTACTTTGGCATTTCACCCAAAAAGAGAATGTTGGGTTGGTTTAGATTTTGGTTTTGGATTTTTCAATGGAATAATTGGACCCTTGATTGATGGTGCATGCCTCCTTTGTGGCTCCGCCTCTGTGGAGGCTTTGTTTGAGTGTGGGTTGCTAACTTTTTATAATAAGTTTAATAACTAAAGTTGGAATTGGAGCTACTTAGAGGTGTCAGAAACAGATCTGACCGCTGGGTCAACCTGATATCAACCTGACTTGAACCTGGTTCGACCTGTGAAGGTCAATCCCCAGACCTGACCGAAACCTGACCTGGGATTACCCAGACCTGACCGGCACCCGGCAATATCATATTTTGACCTGACCACACAGACCTGCATTCAAACTCAAACCTGACTGTAACCCAACCAGATATTAACCTAAACAGACTAGACCCAGTAAATACCCGATTTATTTATGACCAACCAAATTCAACCATAATTCATGATAACCAAATAAATCAAATTTGTCTTATTTGATCCAATTTTTCAAACCAACCTATTTAGACGACTAAACCCCACAAAATTACTAAAATCCAAATATTATTTTATATTTACAAAATCATTTAAATATATTAATTTTATATTTTACTGAATATATACTATATCATTCCCTTATAACTATTTATAAGTTGGTACTGTTATAATTATATTTTTTAATAACATGATATTTTATACATTTTTAAAAATCTAAATAATATATAATTGATATATGAAAGAGAGGCAAGTGATTTTATTTCACTCTTGTATTGACCAGCAAATACAAACCTATTAGACTTATCACTATCAAATTAAAATCAAACCAAAATAATTACTTGAATTAACCAAAAACCTTACTTAAATTAACCAACAAATATCAATTGAATTAACTAATTAAATATCAAATCAATATCAAAATTACAGAAAAATAATGATAAAAAACAAACGAAAATAACATCAAAAATTACAAAGAAATTAACAACGAAATACAAAAAAAAAATCTGAATATATATATAGAAATTTACAACGAAATTATAAAAAAAATGCATAGAAAATATCAAAAATACATCAAATACAACACCTCCAACCAATTCAAAAACAACAGCAACAAAGAAAACCAAGAAGGGATGCTGGCGACGCGAGCTGCAGTGTCAGGGATAATGTCCCGCGTCGACTGGGTGGTGCCGCTGTCGTGGTCCCGTGGTGCGGTGGTGGTTTTGAAGCCAGTGAGCGAAGAATTTATACATCAATTGATAAACAAAATTAGGAAAATTAATAGTATAATTATGCAGAACAACTGAAATTGAAAAGTTGCAGGTAAAAGTTGAGATATTAGCTCAAAGGAAGTTGGAAATTAAGGAGTTGATAAACAAAATTAGGAAAATTAATAGTATACTTTTGTTGAGTTGAAATCCGCTACGCGTGGGTTTAGTCGAAGTCTTTTGATTGGTGAAGGTGGGTTTGGTTTTATATATAGAGGATTACGTTGTTGTTGATGATGTGAATAATAATGGTAACATATGTTTGGTTTCTGATTTAGATGATTTTGATTTTGAAGATTTCACAAATTCAAAGATTCATGTTGCTGTTAAGCAGCTTAATAATTTGAGAGATCTCATCTCATCTCCTCTTTTATTTTCTTTTGATTTGATATGTAAAAATTCAGAGGAAATAGCGAGAGAAAGGGAAGTCAGGGGAGAGAGAAGAGGATTGAGGATGATGAAGGGAGGCTGTGACTAAGGAATGAGGATGGGAGGAAAGAAGGTGGGTTTAGGGTTAGAGAGGAAACTTAATTCAATGGTTGGATTTTGATACTTCTCAAATCAATGGTCTTAATTTACAATCCATGACAATATTTTCTGACCAATGAGAATTGAGATTGGCCAATTACATGGATTGCCAACTTAATCAATGGTTGGATTTTCATCTTTCTAAAATCAATGGCCTAAACTACTAATAGATTATTATTGTATTTTGATATTATTTTGATTTGAGTATTCTAAATTTCTAATTCTATTTATTAACTTTAGAAATTAGCAGTATTATTAGAAATTAATTGAAATTATAAACTTTTGAAATTAAATAAGTATATATTATTGATTTTTAAGAATTATTATTCTAAATTTATAAATTAGAAATATGTGAACGTGTTAGATGCAGTGATTAGGGATTAGTTTAATGCTAACATGTAAGACGTAATATAGTAACAGTTTGCCGATTATTGCTGATGGTCCGATATTAGGATTTAGGACGTAACACAATAATAGTTTCTTTATAGTCACATATATACAAAGTTAGGAGAATACCATAAATACTATACTAGTATTAAACTATAGTATAGCATAAAAACAATCAACTTAAATAATTTTATAACTTATAAAGATAAGGGAGTGTTATGGTTGTTAATCTTATACTAGTATTAAACTATATGGTTGTTAACAAGTTACTATCTAGTAGCTAGTAAGTACTTGTTAACTATTTTACTTATGGTTGTTACTTGTTAACACTTAACTTATTTTAATAAGTTATGGTTAGCTTTTACAAGGGATAATGATTTGGGGGTATAATTTATTATTATTATTATTGTGCAACATATGAACCCTCGTTATAATCACTTAGGCCTCATATGAACCGTCGTTGTAAACATATGAATGTATGATTGTCATTTGTTATAACATATTAAGAGTCGTTATACTAATTTATAATCAATAGAGTATTAGATTGGTTTTACAATTATTTTGATATCAATCTTATATTAAAATGATTCAACATATTAGTATTTATATTGTTATTGTTATTGTTAGTATTCCTGTTCTTATTTGTATTACTATTGCTATTGTTAGCCTTGTTACTATTACTGTTATTATTTGTATTTTACCTATTATCATTGTCGCCTTATGTTTATTAGTATTATTATTCTCATTACCATCATAGCTATTTACAAACTTATATATCAATCATAATGCTTATAATAATAAATCATTTATATAAAGTTTGGAATTGATCATCTACTCGTTATTATTGTCGTTAGTTATAATATATAATATTAAAACATATGAAGAGTCGTTCTACTCCTTTACTCATTAGAGTGTTTTACGCAGTTGATTATTCGAAATAAGAGTTGACTAAGAGAATACACTAAACATCACGGTAATCAATATAGTGTTTTTATTGGTTTTTCGTTGTCATCCATATATTTATCGCACACACACATATGTATATATATGTCGATCTTGATACTTTTATTAATATGATTCGTTTACAAAATCCATAACAAAATCAAGGTGGCCCAATCCGGAGTTACCCGAAGTTGAATTGACGTTCAATAGCGAATGAACCCGATGTTTCACAATGATCGAACTAAGTTCATTACTAATTCAACCCGTGTACATTTGACTTAACTCAACCGTACATGAAATCTAAATACGATCTGCGCAAAATCCGGCAAAAAAAATGTCAACGGGTTATCATACCCGGGAATGGATCGACTTGTAAATGAAGCGCTTAGACCTGTCCGGCACCCGGGAATCCCATGATTCAAAAGTGTTCGACCCAGTTGAACAAAAGCTGACCAATCATGACCTGGGGCACTGACAATCAGAATCCTGACCTGTCCGGGTCTGACCTGGTTCGCCGTGGGTATACCCAGAACCTGTTTAAGAACCTGTTTTGACACCACTAGAGCTACTAGACAAGAACATTATTTGCATTGTTAGTCTTATGCAACCGCTCTCTATAACTAATTACTATTTGTTTTATTTGCCTCAAAGATGATTTCTTATGACGGTTTATGTAGAGGTGGGCATGGGCCCTGTCCGAGCCCGTTGTCCGCTACCTGGGCTGAGGGCCTGCCACGTTCAAGAAATTTTATTTCAGGCTCGGCCCGGCACGAGCCCACCTATGTGGCCCGTGGTCCGAACACGTCAGTCTCTTTATTTTTTAGTCTAAAACTGTCAAGAATCCAAATAAATATCATAAAAAACGGGTTAGGTCCGCAGGAGGCACGAGCCCGGCCCGTTGACAAAATATGGAATTTTCAAGCCCCACCCGGCCCTCCATTGCCCCAAGCCCATTGACCGAGCCCGTGAACAGGCCAGACCCTGCCCATGCCAGGTCTAATTGTTGTTGTGGCTGTTGTACTTGTTGTTGTTAGCCTTATGCAACCTAACTATTGGATATATTAGAGGGCTTCGATTGTGCAATAGTTAAACTAAGTTGGCTATAGTTTACCTTACTCTTGTAGAGTCTTCAAGCGTTACAAAATTATACTTGGCCTTACACAACAATTTTTGCTAGGAAAACCAGTTAAACAACAATTTTTGCTAGGAAAACCAGTTAAAGAAATTAAAGATAGGTAGGGAAGTCTGCTTAATGCACGGTATGCCGTATGCACCACTGTCCTGTCTCTACTCTAAAATCTAGAAATATAGTAATAATTTCACACATTGAAGCAAGTTTGGGTCATGGCCTAGGTGGCTAGGTTGACCTTTATGGTTTTATCCCTTTTACATCCAGAGGTTGTACCTGCAAAGAGTCAAACTTAATGGTCATAAGTATATACTGCCTCCATTACTTAATAGATTTTCCATTTCTAATATGAGCACTATTTATAGGCAAATAAAACCCTCAAAAAAAAAATCGAATATATAAGAAAAAAACATAGTCATGTGAGGTTTTATTTGTTTCATCTCATTGTGTACATTAAGAAAATCAAAGTTTTATAATTCTACTAATATGTATTAAAGATATTAACAATACAAAACATGTATTGGAGAAATGAGAAATCTATTGGAGACGGAGGGAGTAACTATTAACGAGGGCCGATTGAGAAAAACCATTACATGAAATGAAAGGTACATACTACATAGAAGCCACCTCAAGTTGCAGGTGCCAAAAATTAATGCTTATGTCTCCTTGCAAGTTTATAGTAAGAAAGTCACATTGGATATACATGTAGAGTTCTAGAATTATTCATTACAACAAATTTGAGACTCGATGATATCTTTACACCCTATAAAAATTATTTTGGCTGGTGTTTGGGCTCAATTAATCAGCAATCCAATAAGGAGCATAAAAGCCTCCTAAAGCATGGGACAGATGGCAACAGTGGGTCGCACCCTAAAGTTGACCTAATCACCAGTATTTGGGGAACGTCTAAAAGGGTGGAATAATCATTGCCTGAAAAGGTAACATGCCCATTGGTACCATCCCATCTGAACGATGTTTCCTGTCTGGGAAATCCCCAACACTATAAAAACAACTGCCTAATCAATGAACATGTATTCAATTCTCACCTAACAAACTAGAGCCTCTCTCTCTAGACTTTATTTCTCTCTCTACCTCAATCACATCTGACTTGAGCGTCGGAAAGGCGATCTCGGAAACACCCCCGGAATAGTCTAACCCTTGCAGGATTCAAGCATACGGACATCGGAGCTCAGGCGAACGCTCCTGGGGCCCACATCAAATCACTCAACCTATTGCACTCAATTTCTTAGCAGAAACAGTTTGGCGCCGTCTGTGGGGAAAGTACAATCAAAGTCACTTCGCCCCCACTCAGCAAAATCCCTTTCAGAATCACTTAGCAATGGCCCTGGCCAAGAGCACACGCACTAGACAGCCCTCAACACAGGCTCAGAGGTCCGAAAGAGACCCCTTTCCATCTCAACAATGGAGGTCCGAACGGCCCAAAACGCCGACCGTTCAAACCCTCGATCATGAAGAAGAAGAGGAGTCCGTTGAAAATGGACCGCAACCGTCGAACCAACTACAGCATGCTGACCCCCAGCCCATCTCTACTGTGGACATCAACTTGATAGTCGCTCAGCTCCAACAGACCCTACAGCAAAGCTTGATGGACATGATAGCCAAGCTACAACAGGGACGCCCTCTTCAGCCCCCTAAAGAACAAGCCTTGGTCCCTTCCCTTCGGGCGGAGAACCAGGGTCAGCCTAGCCGACAACGATCGGGGGCACGGGACCATAGTCAGCACGATCGGCAGCGATCTAAACGGGGGGAGGAAGAGCGGCACGGATCTAAGGGAAGATCCGCTAGGCGAGGTGAGGAGACTCACATATCTAAGTCGCCTCGAGTCCACGACGGGCATAAGCACAACGATGCCCGATACTTCCTCAATAAGAAGCGCCTCGGCAAAGGTTATGACGCGAGGCATATCCTCGATAAAAAGGCGGCTCAGCGAGACGGGCATGGCGATTCTGCCCAATCTAAGCCTGTTCGAATTAACAGCGGGGCGCTCAAGTTCATGGTCCCCTTCAGTCAGGCCATCCTCGAGGCACCCAGCCCGGGAAAGATGAAAACACCCGCCATCGAACCGTTTGTGGGCCTAACCGACCCGGATGATCACATGGCCGCATACAAAGCTCAAATGAGCGTCCAGACTAGTTGCGAGCCCACTTGGTGCCGTTTCTTTCCCACGACTCTAAAAGGACTGGCCCTGAACTGGTTCCATGAGCTTCCCGCAGGGATCATAACCGATTTCTCGGTGCTCGAGGACCTATTCATTCACCAGTTCGTCACTGGGAAAAGACAAAAGAAAACAACTATCCACTTGATGGGGGTCAAGCAGGAGAAGAACGAAAGCCTGGCCGACTACATTAAAAGATTCAATGAGGAGTCATTGAAAAACTCGGATTTGCAAGACACGGTGGCATTCGCCGCCCTAATGTCTGGACTTCAACCCGGTCGGCTAAGATGGTTCTTGGCAGAAAACAAAGTCAAAACCTTCTCTGAAGCAATTACTCGGGCTCAAAGATTCATCCAAGCGACAGACATATGTCACCACTCGGACGATGGAAGTAAGAAGAGGAAAGAAGAGGGAAAGCACAAGGACCAGTCGAAACAGCAAAAGACAGGGAGTTGGTCAGACAGGTTCAGTGACCACGGACACGACCCCCAATTCAGCAAAATCAGGAGAGAAATCTACTTGGACATATAAGATAGGTCCATGTTGCCACGCCCACCCCCTATCAGAACAGCAACCGCTAGGAGGGATAAGAGCCAGTGGTGCAAATACCACAAAGAATGCGGGCACACCACCAAAGATTGCAGGGAGCTGAAGAAATCCCTCGACAACTTGGCAGACCAGGGGAAGCTGAACTGATACCTCAAGCACTCTAGTGAGGAAAAAGGCAAACAGAAAGTTGGTCAATCCAACAGCGGGGATACAGAGGGCTTCATTGGGATCATAGCGGGTGGCTTCGCGTCGGGGGGCCTAACCGGCCGTTCACGAAATCCCACCTCCAGAATCTAAAACATCAAGTGCTCGACGTCCATCACCCTCGAGCCGACTGCCCCATCATGACATTTGGGGAATCCAGTCCGCCACTACACACGCCGCACGACGACCCCTTGGTCATCGAGCTCAAAGCGGCTAATGGCAGAGTCAAACGGGTGTTGGTGGATAGTGGATCCTCATCAGATATAATCACACTAGAATGCCTCAGGAAGCTGAAGTACAATGAAAGGGATGTAACCCCACTCAATCAGCCACTCATAGGTAGGGATGGGCAAGGGTCGGGTCTGGGTCGGGTCCACCCGGACCCTAGACCCGGACCCTAATTTTTTTTTGCAGACCCGGACCCGGACCCGGACCCTAAGGGTCTGGAAAAATTGGACCCTGACCCAGACCCTTAGGGTCTAGAGGGTCTAGAGGGTCTGGAGGGTCCAAGCCTAAATTCTTTAATTTTGCCAAATTTTCAGCATTATTAATATCAATAATCATCTAGAAAAAATACCCATAAATAAGAAAAACATAAAATACAATAATAATTATGTCTAGATCAATTTATACTATTTAGGACAATACAAATAATGTCTTGGAAGACTAATATCCAAAAAAACAAAGGAAAAAAAAGACTAAAAAATGTTTAGCGGCCTCATAAATTCGTGTAGCCATGAGCCCATTACTCAATTCATGCATCCTCAAGCCTCCATAATCCATATGCATCCTCAATCATCCATATAATCATCCAACTCATCATCAAGATCCTACAAACCAATAAAAAATAAAAAATAAGACTCTTTATACATTTATATAAATTTGAAAATGTTAACAATCCAAACGTACCATATCAATAATATCAACTACTTCCTCATCGCCTTCAACATCCGAATCATCGGTAACATATGAGAGCAAGCATGAGAGCTTTCCAATGTACCTTAATACATGTTCACAAATCACGATGCTTAAATAAGTATTTGGTATATAAATTTATAAATATAAAAATTGATATAAGACATAAGAGTATTACCTTTAAGGTCTTGGGTCATCCAATTTTGCAAGCACATTAATGCTTCAACGGTATGTGAATGGAGCCTAGAACGGTGAGGACTAACCACTCTTCCACCCGTACTAAAAGCACTTTCCGAAGCCACGGTTGAAATAGGAATAGCAAGAATATCTCTAGCAATATTTCTCAAAATTGGATACTTGTTATCCTTTCTCCACCATTTAAGAACATCAAACTCATCATCTTCTGGTAATGGATCACCCTCCAAATAATGATCCAATTCACACCTCACATTCACTTTTTTTGTGGTAGTCCTTGCACTCTTATTTTGTGCCCATAAATCCATTCCACCCTTAGAAGATTGTGGAGTTACTCTTTTCTTGCTACTTTGATTGAGTGATTCATAATCTTCATTTGTTCTCCCTTGGTACTCAACCACAAGCCTATCAAGAATCATCCTAATTCTTCCTATTTCTCCCTCAGCTCCACTATCATAAAACAAGTCAAAATAAAACTTCACACAATCCATTTTGTTCCTAGGATCTAAAATTGAAGCAATAGCTAACAGTCCATTGATATTATCCCAATACTTGTTAAACTTTTCCTGCATACTTTTAGCCATACACCTAATCACTTCAACATCACTTGTTAACCATTGCTTCAATGCAAATTTGATCTCACAAATCATCCGGAAAAACAAGTTAATGGTGGTAAAGTTTGTGCCAGAAAATACAACAGTTGTGTTATAAAAAATCTCCAACTTCTCACATACAAGTGCAGCTAAAGTCCAATCATACTCAGAAGGAACCACAAATTTCATCCTTTTATTTAAACGCTTCAACCTCAAAAACACATCCTTAAAAGGTAAAACAGTTTGAAGCATCAAAAAAGTAGAGTTCCACCTAGTTTTGCAATCAAGAACTAGCCTCTTAGTGGTATTTAAGTTCAAAAAACGACAAGCCTCCTCAAATTTTTCAATTCTTTTTGGAGTTGACATCCAAAATGACACACATTCTCGAACTTTCTCAATCCCAGAACTAATCACATCTAATCCATCTTGCACAACTAAGTTCAAAATATGGGCACTACATCGCATATGTAGAAACTCTCCACCCAATACAAGTGAACTTTCCTCAAATTTATCCAACAAAATTTTCATCATAGCATCATTAGTGGAGCAATTATCAACAACCACGGGAAGAGATTTTATTCTCTAAAGAATATTGAGACAAGCAATCCATCAACACTTTAGCAATAACCCCTTTTGTGTGAGGACATGGCACATAACAAAACCTATATAAATAAATATATATATGATATCAACCAACTAACCAACCAAGTGACCAACTAATGTATATACAATCAAGAAAATAAAATTTAACTAAGAACCAAATATATAAAATTAAAGAAAACTACCTCAAAGTGCGACTTCGTAGGATCCATTGTTGGTCGATGAAATGGGAAGTAACAACCATATAGCCTTTCTTTTGATTGGAGGCTGTCCACATATCAGTAGTAACGGACACCCTACTCTCATTATGCTCTAATAATGCCTTGAGAGATGTTTTGTCTTCATTATACATTTTCATGATATCACGCTTCAATGTGGTTCGAGAAATCATCTTGAATGAAGAATTGAGACTATGAACGAACCTCCTAAATGCAAAATGATCTACTATGGATAACGGATATTCATGCATAATGACCATCTGAACTAACTCCTTCCTTGACACCTCTTGGTTGAATTCCACTTCTTTTTCTTTACTTCTGAACTCCAATGAAGTTGACCCATCAGCCTCTGTTTTCATTTTCAATTGTGTTTGACCACGAGGGATCCTTAAGTGTCTTCCAGGACACACCTTATCAGCATGCTTATGCAAATGTGAAGTACCATGATTGCCACCTGCTTTAAGTTCTGCATTGCAATGCTTGCACTTTGCCCCTTTTAAAATACCATCCCCCATAATCCTTGTAAAGTATGTCCATACAGATGATGTTTGTTTCCTATTAGATGTTCTACTACTGTTTGTAGGTTTTGTATTAGTAGTTTGCTCACCCATTTGATCTACATTCACAAATCCTTCCTCATCCATACCCTCATCTAAGTTTACAAAATTTTCTTCAATATTCTCGAGATGCATCTTTGTTTTTAGAAACCAGATTCGGATTGTATCTCATCCATGGCCTACAGAAAATATCATTTCATCAACATAAAGTACACATTTCAATTTTTTAACCCTAATTTTCTACAAAGGAAACAAACACAAACATATAAACTGAAAAAAAAAAACGAAACAAAGACAAACATATAAACTGAAAAAAACGAAACAAACACAAGAGTTCACCATAATTTTAAGATAAGTAATGTCGTAACAAATTTAAGTGTTTCAACATGTCAAACAGGTGGTTGGAAAACTATTTCGGAAATGCAAGCATATTGATCTAGAGCTAGAAAGCCAAGAGATGATCACATGAAAGCATGAAATACATCTCCACATGATTATATGATTACATGAACATTACATCCATCACGTACTGAGGTAAGGAAACATAATACGAGCCCCTTGCTAATACATGACTGCTAATATAGTAATATACACACCAGTTTTCATCTCTCTAGATCTCATATTTGCTAATACACTTTAGAAAAAAGGGAAAAAAGAAAACATAAAGTTACATAAGATAGATATGTTGAAGTTAATAATGAAGCCAAAGGTTTAGTTTAGTTAAGCTCATACTTAATTTTAAGCACTAACACAATCCATGAACATGGACGAGAGAAGAGTCGAATACGTAGAGAAGCATGCATCTTAAACGAAACAAAATACCGAGGTGATGAATTGATGATGAAAGATACAAAAAACAAAACTGAAAAAATAAAAAGAAGAAAATCAGGAGATGATGAAATACCGGGAATGAATTGATGAAACAAGCCCAGGAAAAAATGAAACAAAAATGAAACGATGAAAGAAGGAAATAAATCAGGCGACGAAAAATACCTGGTGAGTCGCCTCTGCCGACGCCGAGTGGTGACTGGTGAGTCGCCTCTGCCGACGCCGAGTGGCTGGTGAGTCGCCTCTTTTTCTCTCTCCTCTTAACGGCTGTATTCGGTAGAAGTTTAGAACAGAATGGCGCCTTTAGGGTTTTCAAAGTGAAACGTTCAAACAAAAATGAAACAAGCCCATTTGTGTTTTGGACTTTTGGTGTTTGACAAATTCAGTTTGTTTTTTTTTTTTTAAAAAAAGTTAAAGTTTATATATTAAATAAGTTTAGGGTCCAAGGGTCGGGTCTGGGTCGGGTCCGGGTCTAAAATATCAAGACCCAGACCCGGACCCTAAAAAAAATACTTGGACCCAGACCCGGACCCGGACCCTCAGGGTCTGAAAAAGTTGGACCCAGACCCTTAAATTAGGGTCGGGTCCAGCAGGGTCCGGGTCGGGTCCTGGACCCATGCCCATCCCTACTCATAGGCTTCGGGTGAAACTCGGTGCATCTTGTCGGATCTATAAAGTTGCCTACTCGGATGGGAGAGAAGGGCAAATAAAGAAGCCTACCGATTGACTTCCTAGTGGTAGACATCCCTCTGCCATACAACATCATAATGGGAAGACCAACTCTGAACAAGGTTGAGGCAGCAATTTCCATTTATCATCTCCTCATGCAGTTCGAAACCGACGAGGGTAAAGTCGGAAAGATCCAAGGGGATCAGCAGGCAGCTAGAGAATGTTATGTGAACAACTTGAAGAGCAAGGTCGACGTCCAAGAGGACTCGAAGAAAAGAAAGCGAGAAGATGATCAGCCCTCAAGTGGACTTAGGGTTTACATTACCGAAAATCCCAAGCAATACGAGCGCCCTCAGCCAGCCGAGGATGACGAAGAGGTCGTCATTGATGAGAAACATGGTCGGACTCTTAGAGTAGGCAAGGCCATGGACCCTCAAACAAGAAAGGAGATCATTCAGGTGCTAACAGAGTACATAAACGTCTTTGCCTACGAAGCCACTGAAATGCCCGGGCTCGACCCTAAAGTGATGTGCCACGGACTAAACATCAAAGAGGGGTTCAAGCCGGTCAAACAAAAGCTGAGGCATTAAGTCCCCGAAAGAAACACCGCAGCAGCTGCCAAAGTCAAGAAATTGCTTGAAGAGGGGTTCATTGAAGAATGTCAGTACTCGGAATGGCTGGCCAACGTTGTCCTAGTCAAGAAGTCTAGTGGGGCATGGAGAATGTGCGTGGACTTCTGCGACCCGAACAAGGCCTGTCCAAAAGATAACCACCCTCTGCCCAAGATCGACAGGCTGGTCGACTCAACGGCAGGTCACGCTCTCCTAAGCTTCATGGATGCAAACGCGGGGTATCACCAGATCCCTATGGCGGAGCATGATCGAGTACACACCGCCTTCGTCACCAATCAAGGGGTGTATTGCTACAAGATGATGCCCTTCGGGCTCAAGAATGCTGGGGCTACGTATCAGCGCACAGTCAACAAAATATTCAGCGACCAGCTGGGTCGGAACATCGAAGTGTACGTCGACGACATGATCGTCAAAAGCAAGATTCAGGGCGATCACCCCTCAGATTTAAAAGAGACCCTCAGTACCTTGAGGTAATACCGCATGATGTTGAACCTGAAAAAATGCGTCTTTGGAGTGAAGGGAGGAAAGTGCCTCGGATTCCTGGTTGACGAGAGGGGAATCGAAGCCAACCCCGACAAAGTTAAAGTAGTGATGGAAATGAAGTCCCCTTGAAATGTGAGAGAGGTACAACGCCTAACCGGCTGTTTGGCCGCCCTCTGCCGCTTCCTATCCCAGTCAACTGGTAAGAGCTTACACTTCTTCAAAGCACTGAAAAGAAAAGAATTCACTTGGGATGATGAAGCCGAACAGGCTTTCACCTCCCTCAAAGCGCATCTACCAACACTCCCCAAGTTAATTTCCCCCTTGCCGGGAGAAACACTGTTCTTTTACTTGGTTGTTTCCGAGTATGCACTCAGCGCTGTTCTGGTAGCTGAGAGAGAGGAAAAACAGTACCCAATCTACTTCATAAGTCACGTCTTCCGAGGAGCCGAGGCCAAATACATCGAAGTCGAAATAATGGTTTTTGCCTTGGTAATGGCCAGTCGGAAACTCAAGCCTTACTTCTAGGCCCATCCAATTAAGGTTCTCACAGGTCAACCGCTCAGAAAGCTCATCGAAAGCAGGAACCACTCTAGTCGGATGACCGACTGGGCGGATCAACTAACAGATTTTGGGTTGGAATATGAGCCCAGGAGGGCGATCAATGCCCAGGTCTTGGCCGATTTCATAACTGAATGTACGTCCAGGCCCCCAGTCAGCCGACAAGATAGTTGGGAGTTGCAAGTAGACGGCTCGTCCACCAAAACAGGGTGTGGAGCTGGGTTGGTTATCAAGCCCCTGGTAGGGGAAAAGATGGAATATGCTATCAAATTCGAGTTCTTGGGCTCTAACAACGAAGCTGAATACGAGGCCCTGATCCTCGGACTGGAGTTATGCATCTTAGCCGGGGCCACCACGATCAATGCTAAATCCGACTCACAGCTGATAGTGGGTCAGGTATCAGGCGAGTACGAGGCCAAATAAGACAACATGAGAATGTATTTGGCCAAGGCCCAAGGCATCATTAAACAGCTATCTCAGTTCAATATCACCCACATACCCCGATCAGAAAATCAGCAAGCTGATGCTTTAGCTCGGATGGCCAATTCGGTAGAAGGGTCAGCTCCTCGAGCAATCATGTGGGAAGTCCTTCGACAGCCTAGCATCAATGTCAAGGAACAACTCGCATAGAATCGGACATCCACCTGGATGGAAGAGGTAGTCGGGTATTTAAGAGACGGAAAACTGCCCAAAGATCACAAAGAAGCCGACCGAGGCAAGCACAAATCTGGATGGTTCCTATGGCACGAGAACCAGCTCTACAAAAAGTCTTTCACCCACCCCTTGCTCAAATGTGTCACTCCTGAGGAAGGGAATTACATCCTCGGGAAATCCACCAAGGGGCTTGTGGAAGCCATCAAGGGGGAGAACCATAGCGGGAAAAGCTCTCGAGCCTGCTATTAGCGGCCTACTCGAAGTCGGATGCTCACGAGCTAGTTAAAAGGTGCCCATCCCTGTCGATCCACTCGGACATCCCAAGAGCACCAACCACCCCCTTGATAACAATTCAAGCAGCTTCGCCATTCGACAAGTGGGGTATGGACTGCTCGGACCATTTCCCCGGCCTCGGGTCAAAGAAAGTTCCTTATAGTCGCCATTGACTACTTCACCAAATGGACTGAGGCCGAACCACTATCCTCTATAACAGATAAACAGGTTCAAACGTTCATTTGGAGAAACATCATCACCAGATTCGGAGTCCCAGGGTACTGATGTCCGACAATGGACGCCAAATCAACAGCGGCCCTACTCGGGAATATTGTGCCCGGTTCGGAATATGTACCAAATTCTCCCTGAGTCTCCAGGCCACAAACGAACCGGACAAGCCGAGTCGGCAAATAAGGTAGTCCTCAAAGGGATCAAGAAATCCTTGGAGGCCGCCAAAGAAGCATGGTCGATGACTTACCCGGGGTCCTCTAGTCGGCCCGAACTACTGCCAAGGAATCAACGGGGCACTCGCCATTCAGTCTTGTGTACGGCAGCGAGGCGGTCCTACCGGTGGAGATCGGCATCCCATCTCCTCGAATAACCTTCTATGAATTCGGGAAGAACGAGGAAGAAAAACCGGTCAACTTAGACTTGTTGCCAGAAACAAGGGGCAACGCGCTGCTAAAATCCATCCAGTACAAACAAAGGGTCACTCGGATGTTTAATCGCCGAGTGAGGTCCCGCCAATACAACTCGGCGATTGGGTCGTTCGGAAAGTCGAGACCACTGGGCTCTCACACTTAAAGGGAAAGCTAGGACCTAACTGGGATGGTCCATACAAAGTAACAGATATCATCAAGCCCGGCACTTTCCGACTAAAGTCCCCCGAGGGCGTTCCCCTAGCCCGACCCTGGAATGCAGACAACCTTAAAAAATACTTCGTGTAAAGTTTGTTACTTGCAATAGAGGCATATATTGTAATAGCTGTAATCCTAGCCGGTCGGCACTTTTGTACCAAAGTCAACCTTTTAGAGTTGGCTCTTTTTGTATAAATAGCCAAAACATGGCCAGTCGGCATATTTTGTATCATAGCCAACCTATTAGACTTAACCAGTCAAAACAAATTGACATAATTTCTTTTAAATTTTAGCTGGTCGGCAATTCTACGACTGCATCAGCCCATTAATCAAGTTTTCACTGTTCAGCCAATAAGATACCAGATTTGGCAAATGAAACCAGACAACATAACACCTATTCAGGAGAGGCTTAACCAGTCAACAATCAGAAAACGGACCAACTCTTCAACACATGTCAATCGGTTCGTGAACAAGTCAGTCGGAGTCAATGAAGTTAATCGAAAAATATTGCAATCAACAAACAAGGAAATTGAAGACAATAACACGTTTCATTAAAGAAGATCCATTACAGAAGAGTCTTTACAAGCAAAAAGATGGCTAAGTACAAGGATTACATTCTAGGAGCTAGGGGGAGGGGGAAGATCAGTCATGCTCTCGGCGTTAGGCTCAGAGTTATCACCGACCAACTCCTCGCCCCGACCAGCATTGTCGACCGCATCAGCATCATCTTCATTATCATCGTCATCATCGCCGTCAACAACGTTGATGTCTACCTGGCCCTCCTCATCGTCATCCTCCTCATCTTCACTCCCCTCGGCTTTCAGCCGAGCCATGATAACGGCGTTATCGGCATCAATCGACACCTGATATTCTGACCAGATGTCGGCCCAAATCTGGTTGGGGTGGGACTCGGTCAGGACCTTTTTCAGCCGGTCGAGAGCCTCGTCTTCACCCATCTTATGAGCCGTGCTCCCGACCTCATTGGCGTAGACCTCCGCCGCCTAGGTTTTCTCCCATTCAGAGAACCACTGCTGTTCGGTCTTGATCTTACCCTCGGCCTCGGCCAAAAGGGTCTCCAGCTCGGTCACCCTTTACTCGGCCTCCTTCAGCTTGACAAAGGCATCGTCCTTGGCGGTCTGAGCAGTGTCCCGTGCCAGGACCAGGTCGGCCCTCTCCTTAGCCCACTTAGCCCGTTCCTCCTCAAAACCTTTTTGGTCATTTTCAATGGCCCTCTCGGCATCGCTGAGCTTCGACTCGGCTATCCGCTTGTCCTCATTGGCGCGATAGACCTCGTCAAAGTGTTTCTTGGCCTTCTCTTTGAGAGCGGCCACCTCTTCAGTTAGGCTTACTCGGTTCTGGGCCACATTAGCCATCCGAGCGGAGAATTGAAAACAAAAACACCAAAAGTTAGAATACACAAACATGTGAGGTCATACAAGCAACTCGACAAAAGGAGAGATGTGCTCACATCCAGCCAAGAGAGGAATAGCTCGTTGGTCTCGTTCGGACCGTGAGTTGCCTGAATATACTCCCGATCGACTGGAGTGTATATGTAATCCAGGGCTTTGGTCCAAATACCGTCTTTTTCGGCCCGACTCATCCCAGTGAAGGGGACGTTCGGGGCCAATACATCCCTCGGACTTCCCCCGAATCCTTCGTAAGGGGGAGATGTAATAGCCCAGTTTTTAAATAGCTTTAATTAAGAGTTAATTGTATTTCATTAGCTTTGATTATGCAATAATGTTTTTAAGTATAATTATATTATTGTGAGTTTTGTTAAAATGTTATATTTGACTTAAGTATTTTAGGCAAAACAAAACAAAGAAACAAAGAAATCAAAACACTTAAACCTCTCATCTTTGTTATATATCTCTCTCTCGTGGCATAAGGTGGAGATGCCACCACATTGTTGTGTTGTCAAACTATCATCTCCCATTAACATGACAAAAGGAGAACCAAAAATCCCTCTATCTCTCACTCCCACTTTCTCTCACCTTCACCTGCACTTTCCGGCCATCTTTATTGGGTTTACCGTGGTGCCCGGGGTGCTGCTGCCTCCGCGATCCGACGGTGTTGCTGCTGTTTCCTGTCGCATCTCCTCTTTCAGTGTTGTTGTGGTGGTGCGTTCTTTCTCGTTCCTCTGTTTCTGCGGTGCTGCTTGCCATCTTTTGTGTTGTTGCTTTGCCGTCAATCACGCTAGTGCTCCGGCGCTGCTGCCGCTGGTTGTTGGCGGTGGTTTGTCGCCGGAAATTGCAGCAAGCATGTCACATCTCCTTCTCTGTCATATATGCATTGTGGGTGCTCATACTTCATCATTCCACTTCTTTTCGTTAATGAAGGTATAAACTTAAAACCCTTATTTATTTTCTTTGAATTGATAAGTATAAATTCAGATTTTCTATGGGTTTTATCTTATGATTCCAGAAATTGATTCACCTCTAAACCTTGGTTTTGATTTGCAAAGCCAGCTTGTGGTTGTGTATTAAATTTAAAGATTGAATCTTTTCACTCTATATGACGGATTAAAGCTTACAATCTGTTAGAGGCCTTCTTAAATTTATAAAAGTAGATTTTTATGAGTTATGTCGTTTATTTCCTCTATGAATCAGAGTGGGATTATTAGAGTAAGAGGTTGATGACGTAAGTTAGTTTAGAGGAATGGTTTTAACATAAGAATTTTGCAATTTGTTCATGAAAGAATTTAGAAAGTATAAGAAGTTAGTTCCTTATCTGAATTGTAGAGAGAACGGTTGTTAATTATTGTTATTGATTGATGAGGTGAATCATTGTGGAGTTGAAGATCAACTGGGCTAGAATAATGGATTATCGGAATAAATTTCAAGGCTTTGGCAATGTTTGAAGGTTAAGTAAAGGTACACATTGTCCATCCAATTTCGAACTAGAATTGGTATTTTGGAGATTCTCCGATTACATGAAAGAATTAGTTCTACCTTGAACTTATTATGTTTCTGAATATTATATAAGTTTGGTTAAAGTTGCCTGACAGTTTGTTTTAGTGGTAACAGCGTAAATACTAAGTTTTATAAAGCAAATCTTTGATCACGAACTATGATGAGTATGTTTTGGTTTTTAAGATCTAATGTTGCAAGTCACTCAATAACCTGGGTTTTAAGATGTGACAAAGAAGTTAGGGGTGTCTGATTATAAATATTTGGGAAAGAGTTTTGGATATATATATCTTCCTTGCAAATATAATTTTAATTTTCTGATTGAGCGACTTCGTATAGCTATGTTAAGTGATCTGGGATCCGATAAAGTCTGAAATGAGATATGGGATATTAATTTACAAAGGCTTTAAGATTATGGGGTTTTAATGTCATTGTATAGTATTAATTAATGAGATTCCAAGAATACTATGTTGTTAAGTGATCTGTGAACTAAGGATTTGTATATAAGTTTCAGAGATATGAATACGAACTTATGTTATACTAAGTCAATCTTGTTATGTATTCAAGTATATTTTGGTTTTCGAACCCAATAGTATATGTTAATCAATGCCCCACAACTTAAGATGTTATAAGAAAGACACGGATGTGATTATAAGTCCTTAAGCAAGAATTGTCGATATATTTCTAAAGGAATATGTAACTAAGTTATTCTAAGCGATTTCATACGCTCTGTAATAAGTGGTCGACTTTAATTCAATGGGATTGATAAGTTTATGAAACTTAATTATGTCCTCACGAATATAATATTCTTATATATTAAAAAAATAGCTGTCAATAGATGAAATTACAAAGAGTTGGTTTCTACAAAGCTACTAGGAATTCGAGTATATTGTGATAGACAAATGTTTTGTGATTCAAGTCTTTTATGTAAATTATGAGATATGATTACGATACAAGTTTCTTTTTTTGATCAACCTTGAGAAATATGGATTTTAGTTTTTGAGGATATGAGTTTGAAAGTTCCGATATAATGTAAGATTCTGAAATATATCCTATAATAATTTTGTATGCTTAAGATTATTTGGGTTATGAAAAGGTCAAGTTTTTAGAACTAAACTATTATTTCGAGATGTTAACTATTTGACAAATTAGTTTAAGAAACTTTAGTTATACGTTGGGAATTTTATGATAACTACTGGAGCTAGCAATAAATCTTTTGGGAAATGAGATCGAGTGTGAATTTGTAAAGTTGTATATTAAGCATTCTGATTCTGTTTTTGAGAGAGAAAGAATTTCAGGTTAAAAGATATATTAAATTATTCAGAAGTATCCTCCAAGAATCTTTGAAATTGGGTTTTTATATGAATTAAAATTTATGGCGGAATGGTTGCAGGATAAATTGGTTGTTGAGGAATAAATACTTAGGAATGTAAGTTGTTACGGTTGTAATTTGGAAACAGATTAATGGAATATGTTATGAGAACTTCACGGGTCGTCAAAGCAAGTTAGGCAAAGTAGTAGATGAAATAAATTAAGTACCGAGACTTAAACAAGATATTTGAGGTTTATAATAGTAATATAAGAGCTCAAGAAATGAGTGATGGATCGAAGGAGTAGCAACACACTATATTGAAATTATGATAATTAGACTATGAAGGACTATATTTAAATTGGAAATCTTCTACTATGAGTATCGAACTAAGATAAATAAAAGAGTTTGAAGATATCATTTTCTACTAGAAGAGAAAGATTAAAGAATGGGAAGTTGGAGGAATATGGATCTTGTGTAAGGGAGTATTGAGAATTAGCGTCGCGGTTTGATAATAAAGCAAAATAGATTTAAGTCTAAGAAGGAGGTAAGTTTAAATGCATGGGATTGCAAAGTTTAGACGAATAACTAAGTAGTTATAATTATGCTTTGACAAGTGTATTACGAGGATGTCATACCAGTCGGGTTACTAGAACATTGGAATTTCAATTATTAAGGATCCAAATCATTAAGACGTATACCATCAAGTCATATTAGAGGAAGTATTAACTTAATTAGTTATGGACATAAGTCTGAATTTTACAGGTTACAAGCTTAACCTAAATTACTGAAACATGGTTATAAGATGTTTTTACATCATAAGGCTTGGGTATATATGATACGAATCTTGAAACCTATGGATGGGAGTAATGTACAATTTACCAATATTATTACATTTTGACGATTTGAGAAAGTATTCAAAAAGAATAATAGAAGTTCTACTTGGGATATGACAAGAGTATTATATTTATTATGGTTAACATAAGTACAAACATCGAGATTTGTTGAGGTTATAAGCTTTATAGGTTGTTAAGTAATATTAAATAGAAAGATAATTGTTCGTAAAGAACTTTTGTAATTAAGGTATAAAACATATGAGCCTTACATTCGAATTTGAGATTCCGATTGGTAAGCTATGTTGAACTTTTATGATATACTTATAGAATTGGATTATGTTTTTCTCAAAGTTCGTCCTTGCGTAGTTTTATCGAACGGATTTTATAAAAGATAATTCATGCTAAGTTATTGGAAACTCGAGCATATTGTGTTATCAACAAGTTGAGTTTGATATGAAATAGTCGAAGGCGATTATGTTATGAGATCTGATATATTTGACTCGAGAATTATGAATTTGAGTTTCAGAAAATATTGAGCTATGAATTTTATATTTTGATTTTGTTTTTGTGTGGGGAAGTAGCTGCTAGAGCAGTGATGAACAATATTCTGTATATTATGTATTCTGGGGACATATCCTGATAAGTCTTGCAAGCAGTACATAACGAAAGAGGGAGACGTCCCTTGTAAAAGTTTAGAGAATTCGCCTGGAAGGCAACTCTATTCGTGTTATATTCCCAGTATAACATGATTTCTGAAAGGAAATAGAATACGTATTTGATTATTCAAGTGGTTTCGTGGAAAGTTGTTTCATACTCTATTTCCGATATGATGTTTTACTCAACCAAGTTATGGAATTCATCTGCCGAATTTGGGAATGATTTCCCAAGAAACTCGTTAGGAATTTATGAAAGGAGTTAGCTATGATATACATATTGGATTAAAGGTTTTTATATCTGAAACACAAAAGTGGAAGATATTCTTATGACTTAAAGTATGTTAGAGTTAGAGTTGATTTTTTTGAAGATCGTATTAGTTATATACAATCCTCATAGTTCCGCCAATTGAAGTATATACTATTTATACTGTGAGATATTCGTATTATTATCTTAAACAAGAAGTAACATTATAAATTGTGTTCAAGTATTTGTTATAAAATTCTTTTTATTATGACTTTTCTGTATCTTGATTTCAAATGTCTCGTAAGATAAACTTAAATTTGTAAATACGTTTTAAGCCACCAAAAAGATTTTCTGGTTGGACAGTGTGTACTCAGTTTCACTGATTTTGTTCTCGGAACCTGTCCTATGGTGGGGGCAGTGTTCATTGCTGGTAATTTTGCAGGTATTATAAGAACTCAGGAATGGACAGTGGACATGGAAATAAGTGTTATATAAAATGACTTTCGGATGAGCAATCGTGGAGATTATATTGTTTAGTTGAGAGAATTGTTATAGTATATTATTGCATAGTCTTCGAGACTTGTTTTAGATAAATTCGTTGTATATACATTATGGGTTGTTGTATTGTGGGCCTTGACCCAGGTCCAAGATCATGTAAAAGGTTATGTTTCCGTTGTAAGTAAATACAATTCGAGGTTTATCAAGTGTCGATTTTGATTAGTGAATCTTAAGTGTGATTAGCTAGCAGCCCGAAAGTGCGGGCTGTTACAGGAGACATCGGAGTATACTGAGGGCTCCGAATCGGGTTAAAATTCGAAGAGTGAAGGAAGAGCGCTCCTTCGTCAGGCTGCTGCTGAGAAGCCCCCCTCGGGCTGATACCCTCGACGGATTTGGATCTCTTGGCAGCCTTTTCCCGCTCAGCCTTGTCAACCCTCTCCCGCTCGGCTTTTGCCCGAGCAACCGCCTTCTCGGTTTGAGCAACTTTATCCGAGGAGCGCTCCTTCCTCTTCTTCTGCTTAGGCTTCGCCGGATCCTAAGACAAGGCATAAAACAGTTAGTAAAAATATAGAAAGAAAAAACAAATGAATAGTCGGTCGGCCAAAAAGGAAGCAGAAAGAAGACGAAATTTCACCTTGGGAGGGGCAGGGACCTTCATGGTCTTGGCCGCAATTTCAGCCTTCAGCCGAGCGGCCCTCATCGCTGCAACGTTTTGTTTATCAGCCATGGTGGGGTCGGTTTCGTCAATATACGCTCGGGCAGGTTCTGCAACAAGACAAAACAAAAAGTTAGTCAAAAAGCAAAGACTTGGGAGTTTATCATTAGTCAAAAAGCAAAGACTTGGGAGTTTATCATACCAACCACCTAAACTAACTCCCCGACAAATTACCCTTCAGAAAGGTCGAGCTAAGACCCATAGCCGAAAGGAAATGCTCGTCCTTGAAGATTTTGCAGTCGGGAAGCCACTGGCCGGGTACAAATATTTCACTCCCGTCCACAATTTTGGACTCGGTCGGCATGTAGCAGGTCGCCGCACCCTCCTCATCATCAAGCTCACCCACTCGGCAATTTAGGGCAAGGACAGGCTCGGTCGGGGGAGGAACAAGGGGAACCCCCAATCTTCGCCAAAATAGACGAAAGCAAACTCTCTTCGAAACCCCTTCTGCGAGGTCGGCAGGTTGAGGACTGTGCGGTACCCCGGTCGGACTTGAAAACTCCACCAACCGGGACCATTCGTTGTGGCCATAACCTCGACCAACTTATAAAGATGCCTCCATAACTTGAGGGTCGGTCGGACATGTATCAAGTCACAGAGCACCTGGAAGGCATTGATTCCACCCCAAGAGTTGGGAGAGATTTGACCAATCGCCAAGTTATAGGCGTTCAACAACTCTTTGACGAAAGGAGTCAAAGGAAACCGAAGCCCCATCTCCATTGACTTGTAATAGACTGCAATGCATCCGGGCGGTGGAGACAGAACTGTATGATAGGCCTCTGGTAGGACCAGATAGTAAGGATCCTTTATTTGGAACCTCGTCGCCGTTTCCCGAAGGTCTTCGGTCAAAGATTTTCTTACGCCGGGCTCGGGGACGAAAGCCCCTGGACCTCCTTTTGGATCTAGGTTGGGATACTCTAATTCTCGGCCCGAAGTGGATGCTTCTCCTGCTCCCCTCGGCATGGCCACCCGCACTACATCACGAGACAAATATTTGTCTAAGTAACTCCTCGAGGGGGGATAGGCCAGCGACACTTCCCAAGGATAGGGAATGATACCCTCGGCCTCCTCCTCCATCGAAGACGACGGGCTTGGAAGAGCAACTGCGTCGGGCACAACCGAGGGGTCGGGGAAATATAATACAGCCGACACCAGCGTTATTCCCATCCCCCTCACCTCCTCGGACAATTTATAGGGAGGTGAGGTCGGAGGTGTCGACGACTCGGACGAATCTCCCATTATTTATAAACAAGGGAGTCGGCCGAGATTATTCGAAAAGAAAAAAAAAAGAAAACTTAAAAAAGCAAGAACGTACACGGTCGGACGAAGGAGCCGGAGGAAGAACTTTGGAAAGTTGGAGAGGATGTGAAGATTTTTGAGAGAAAGAGAATGAGAAAATGAACAACTGACCCTGAAATTCTCACTCCTCTCGCGCATATACAGGAGTGCCTTGGGGGATGTGCAACGCAAACCTCCCCGCGTCGCTCTAATGGGCTTCTAATAGAGGCCCAACTGGACCTACTCAGTCCATTACATGGAAAGTCTGGTAAACTCCAACAAAAACATTCCAAACCCAAGGAAGTTGAAGCGTCATAGTTCCTTAGGGCGCCCCTTCAGCTCGGCCTAGGGTCTCAACATCCCAAGTATCAAGAGTGGCCATGTGGCATTTCAGGTCAGACATACCAGGTTGGGCAAAATAGGCGCAGCCCCATCATCGGAAATACGAAACCCACTCGGACCAACTTGGGTCTCAGTAGCCCTCATCCGAGTGGCACAATACCCTACTCGGCCAACAGGAGCTCCCCTCCTTTGCCGAGTCGCTTCTATACTTGGCCAAGTATGGCCAAGTATTAGCTAGCACCCACTCGGACCAACTGGGGGCTCATTAGCCCCTCATCCGAGTGGCACAATACCCTACTCGGCCAACAGGAGCTCCCCTCCTTTGCCGAGTCGCTTCTATACTTGGTCAAGTATGGCCAAGTATCATCTAGCACTCACTTGGACCAACTTGGGGCTCATTAGCCTCTAATCCGAGTGGCACAATACCCTACTCGGCCATCATGAGCTCCCCTCCTATGCCGAGTCGCTCCTATACTTGGTCAAGTATGGCCAAGTATCAGCTAGCACCCACTCGGACCAACTTGGGGCTCATTAGCCCCTCATCCGAGGGGTACAATACCCTACTCGGCCAACAGGAGCTCCCCTCCTTTGCCGAGTCCCTTCTATACTTGGTCAAGTATGGCCAAGTATCAGCTAGCACCCACTCGGACCAACTTGGGGCTTATCAGCCCCTCATCCGAGTGGCACAATACCCTACTCGGCCAACGAGAGCTCCCTCCTTTGCCGAGTCGCTTCTATACTTGGTCAAGTATGGCCAAGTATCATCTAGCACTCACTTGGACCAACTTGGGGCTCATTAGCCCCTCATCCGAGTGGCACAATACCCTACTCGGCCAACATGAGCTCCCCTTCTTTGCCGAGTCGCTCCTATACTTGGTCAAGTATGGCCAAGTATCAGCTAGCACCCACTCGGACCAACTTGGGGCTCATTAGCCCCTCATCCGAGGGGCACAATACCCTACTCGGCCAATAGGAGCTCCCCTCCTTTGCCGAGTCGCTTCTATACTTGGTCAAGTATGGCCAAGTATCAGCTAGCACCCACTCGGACCAACTTGGGGCTCATCAGCCCCTCATCCGAGTGGCACAATACCCTACTCGGCCAACAAGAGCTCCCCTCCTTTGCCGAGTCGCTTCTATACTTGGCCAAGTATGGCCAAGTATCAGCTAGCACCCACTCGGACCAACTTGGGGCTCATTAGCCCCTCATCCGATTGGCACAATACCCTACTCGGCCAACAAGAGCTCCCCTCCTTTGCCGAGTCGCTTCTATACTTGGTCAAGTATGGCCAAGTATCAGCTAGCACCCACTTGGACCAACTTGGGGCTCATTTGCCCCTCATCCGAGTGGCACAATACCCTACTCGGCCAACAGGAGCTCCACTCCTTTGCCGAGTCGCTCCTATACTTGGTCAAGTATGGCCAAGTAGCTAGCACCCACTCGGACCAACTTGGGGCTCATTAGCCCCTCATCCGAGTGGCACAATACCCTACTCGGCCAACAGGAGCTCCCCTCCTTTGCCGAGTCGCTTCTATACTTGGTCAAGTATGGCCAAGTATCAGCTAGCACCCACTCGACCAACTTGGGGCTCATTAGCCCCTCATCTGAGTGGCACAATACCCTACTCGGCCAACAGAAGCTCCCCTCCTTTGCCGAGTCGCTCCTATACTTGGTCAAGTATGGCCAAGTATCAGCTAGCACCCACTCGGACCAACTTGGGGCTCATTAGCCCCTCATCCGAGTGGCACAATACCCTACTCGGCCAACAGGATCACCCCTCCTTTGCCGAGTCGCTTCTATACTTGGTCAAGTATGGCCAAATATCAGCTAGCACCCACTCGGACCAACTTGGGGCTCATTAGCCCCTCATCCGAGTGGCACAATACCCTACTCGGCCAACAGGAGCTCCCCTCCTTTGCCGAGTCGCTTCTATACTTGGTCAAGTATGGCTAAGTATCAGCTAGCACCCACTCGGACCAACTTGGAGCTCATCAGCCCCTCATCCGAGTGGCACAATACCCTACTCGGCCAACATGAGCTCCCCTCCTTTGCCGAGTCGCTTCTATACTTGGTCAAGTATGGCCAAGTATCAGCTAGCGCCCACTCGGACCAACTTGGGGCTCATTAGCCCCTCATCTGAGTGGCACAATACCCTAATCGGTCGACAAGAGCTCCCCTCCTTTGCCGAGTAGCTCCTACACTTGGTCAAGAACGGCCAGGTATCATCTAGCACCCATTCGGCCAAATTTGGGGCTCTATAGTTGTAACCCGGTCGGCCCTCTCCTCCTTCAATGAGAAGAGACTGGGTCGGCGCTCTACCATTAATAGGGAGCAACCTAGTCGGACTCGTCCTCCTTCAAGAGAAAAAGGACCGGGTCGGCATCCTCCCTTTAATAGGAAGTGACCCGATCGGTTTCCCCCTTCTTCAATAAGAGATGACCGGGTCGGCAACCTTCCTCCAATAAGAAGTGACCCAGTCGGCTCTCTCCTCCTTCAATGAGAGGAGACCGGGTCGGCTTCCTCCAATAAGAAGTGACCCGGTCGGCTCTCTTCTCCTTCAATGACAGGAGACCGGGTCGGCGCTCCCCATCAATTGGGAGTGACCTAGTCGGATCTCTCCTCCTTCAGCAAGGGGATATCGGGTCGGCGCTCACCCATCAATAGGGAGTGACCCGGTCAGACCCTCCCTCCTTCAAACCAAAGATTACCGGGTCGGCGTCCTTTCTCCAACGGGAAGGGACCCGGTCTGTCCACTCCTCTCTCAAAGAGAGGAGACCGGGTCGGCATTCTCCCTTCAACAAAGGGTAACCTAGTCTGTCTTCTCCTCATCCAGAAAAAAAGACCGGGTCAGCATTCTCCCTTCAACGAAGGGTAACCCGGTCGGCATTCCTCTTTCCAGCGAGAGGTAAGCCAGTCGGCATGGGCCTCCTCTGTGGGGATTAACTCGATCGGCGCCATGGTCTATCCCACCTGCCTACTCCAGTGGGACAGTAAACCAGTCAGAAATAAGACGGTCGTTATTCCGCCACAGACGGGCGTCTCCCCGGTCAGGTTCCCGAAGTCCCCCATCTATGGCGTGGGACTAATTGCTTGGGCTCAATTAATCAGCAGCCCAATAAGGAGCATAAAATCCTCCTAAAGCATGGGACAGATGGCAACAGTGGGTCCCACCCTAAAGTTGACCTAATCACCAGTATTTAGGGAACCTCTAAAAGGGTGGAATAATCATTGCCTGAAAAGGTAACATGCCCATTGATACCAAAAAGGCCCATCTGAACAATGTTTCCTGTCTGGGAAATCCCCAACACTATAAAAACCAACTGCCTAATCAATGAAAAGGTATTCAATTCTCACCTAACAAACTAGAGCCTCTCTCTCTAGACTTTATTTCTCTCTCTACCTCAATCACATCTGGCTTGAGCGTTGATATGTCATAATTATATATAGCTTTTAGATGCATTTTGATTGCATTTAGAACTCCTTTTAGAGCATTTCGGAGCATAATGTGATGAATTACGTAAGTTATGCTCTACTACTCCCCGTTTGCCTGTTTCGATGATTTTCAGGTTATTTTGATGCAAATTAATTATGATTATCTAAGATCGATCCTATTAATCATTGAAGATGAAGATAGCTTGCACAAGGATCACAATGCATCCGTTTGGGACAATTTCGAGTTAGAATGAAGCAAAGAGTTAGTGAAAGAAGTGCCAAAACTGACACCTGTTTACTATTTTGATCATAACTTTTGATAGAAAATTGATAATCAAGAAATTCCAGTTGGGTTGGAAACTAGACTTCTGGTTTGAGAGATACAGCCTTCGCAAGTTGACGCAAAATCGCAGTTTTCCCGCCCGGTCGACCGGGCGGTTTCGCCCGACCTGGTCAGTTTTCCCGACCGGGCAAAATGAAATTTTCACAGGATGCAAGGCATGTTAGCTCGGTCAACCGGGCGAGAAAGGAGCCAAAATCGCTTGCGCGCCCGATCGGGCGGATTTGCTGTTCTGTCGTAGTTCCTCAATCACCGTCGCCAGACCGGGCGGGTTCTCAAGATGGGTTTATTTGCTTTTTTTAGCCGGTTTTGTAAAAAGTATAAATAAGTTTTTAGTATTTTCAATTAGACTATCTTATTTTCTACGTTTTTAGGGCTAAACACTTAGTTTCTCTCTCTAGTTTGTATGAACTTTTACCTTTGAAGATTATAGAGATCGTTGATTTCGTTTTCATTGTTCCTCAATCATTCAGTATTCCTCTTTACTTTGTTTAATTTAATGAATTCTTTTACTTTGATTATGTTTATTGAGTTTCTTATTATCATGAGTGAGTAGACTTTTTCTAGGGCTTAGAGAGGGAAGCCATGTTTATACCTTTTTGATTGTGGTTTAAAGTTCTTCGTTATTTGGATTGAATTAGAATAATTCCTATTGATTTGTTATGCTTCTTTAATTCATGTAGTTGCGCAATATCATGAGTTATGTTTAGCTATTAAGAATTAGAATCGAAAGATCGTATTCATTAGAGGCGTGTTACAATAGGTAGGTTTGATTATGTTGAGCGACTGTACATGTTAATCTAAGAGTTGTTAATGCCTGACCAAGGATTAACGAAATACTTTATTTTTCGAACCTCAATCCAAGTATTGTCGAACTATAAGTGATTAAATTGGTATAAGCATGGTGGACCGATCGATTGCCCTAGGTTTTTAATTATTTGATAAATTTCCATCTTTTTGTGTTATAGTTTATTCTAGTTTAGCAATTAATTCTTCAATCAATTTCCTCTCTCGAAGTAGTTAGAAAATTGAGCATAAATCGGTAGAACTCCTCTCCCAGTGGATCGACCCGTATTTGCCAGTTTCTGCTAGACAGACACCGTGCACTTGCGGAATATTTTAAAACCCATCAAGTTTTTGGCTCCGTTGCCGGGGAGACGGCTAGTTTCTATAGCTTTCTGATTAGTTATTTGAACTATTTCTGTTGTCTCATTGGAACGTCAAGTTCCAATTGAGGCCATCTCACTGCACATTTTTCTTTGTTTCTTTTATGCCCAGGCCTAAAAGAACAGGTACTCCAGTTCCAACTGATCCTGATCTTGCGAAAACCATCTGGCAACTCAAAAAGCAACAAAAAAAGAAGAAGCAGTCTGCTAACCAGGGAAAATCCACAGAAGGTCCTTTAGAGCCAATCATGCCTCCTAAGTCATTGAAATCTTATGGGGCACCTTCTCCTGGTGGTATTTCCACAGGTCCTACTATGCCTGACATTCAGGCGGCCAATTTTGAGATCAAGCCTGCCCTCATCAATATGATCCAACAGAACCAGTTTGGAGGGCATCCATCTGAAGACCCTGCAAATCATTTACAACGGTTTCAACAACTTTGTCGTACCGTTAAGCACCAAGGGGTCACTCCAGATCAGTGGAAGGTCATGGTCTTCGAATTCTCATTAAAGGACAAGGCACAGAAATGGTTGACGATGTTAATGAAACTGAGTAGAGTGCTATATCTGAAGCATTCCTGAAAGAGTACTACCCTCCTACCAAGACTGTAGAAATCAGACATAAACTTGCTACTTTCCAACAAGAACCTGATGAAACACTGAAGGAAGCATGGAATATGTTCAAGGACCTGCAGAGAGAATGCCAACACCACAATCTTGACAAGTGGTTCATCACCCAAGCATTCTATAATGGTCTACAACCCCATATCAAGAGTACAATTGATTCATCTGCAGGGGGAGTCTTCTTAGATAAGGAGGTGGATGAAGGGTATAATTTTCTGGCCAACTTAGCAGCGAATGATCATAGTTCTTCAAGGACTATTACAAAGAAAAAGTTGGATGCTGATGCATATGCCTTGTTGTCTTCACAAGTAGCCCAGTTGATCATGAAGATGGACTCACTGAAATCTTCGCAGTCTAGTACTCCTCCTATGAGTATTAATGCGATGTCTTTCATGGCTCCTATTACTTCTTCCTTTTGTGATGTGTGTGGTGTTCAAGGCCACTTTGGTCATGATTGTTGCTACAGTCAACCTAATCTGAATCAGATGGAGCATGCAATTGCTTTTCAGCAGAGACCACCACACAACCCCTACTCTAACACTTACAACCCAGGTTGGAGAGATCATCCTAATTTTTCCTACAAAAACAATAATGTTCAGAACCCTCAACCTATGCCGCAAACATCCTACCAACCACCTCATAAAAACCCACCGCCACATGCTGCTAGACAACAATATTATCAAGGGGCTCCTCAGAACCCCCCTCCTGGTTTCATTAGGCCTTCATTCCAAGGCTATCAGCAGCAAGCTTCTCAGAATGACAGCTCTCAAGAGCCTACTATGTCTGATCTAATGAAAATGATGGTTTCTATGCAGAAAAATCACGAGGAGAGCATCAAGGAGTTGTAGAACACTACCAAACACTTGGAGACTCAACTTGCTCAGGTGGCCGGAAATAATGCACAGAGGCAACCAGGTCATCTGCCGGGGCAACCCATCCCCAAGGAGACTGTCAATGCCGTTACACTTCGTAGCGGCACTGTTTATGATGCTCCTCCCATGCCCATTGATGATGCTGCTCCTAGTAAGGAGAAGGAGGTGGTAGAGGAAGAAGCGGAGAAGAGTTCGATGTCTGAGGCCGAACTAGCTAAGGAAGATCGGACAGGAAAGCGGAAGGAAAAGGTTTCTGAAACGCCTATTTCACCAAGGCTACCTTTTCCCCATAGGATGCAGAAGTCGAAGGTCGATCAACAACTTGGTAAGTTCTTGACTATGGTCAAGAACCTTGAGGTAACAATTCCTTTTACTGAACTTATTTCTCAAGTGCCTGTTTATGCTAAGTTTTTGAAAGACATGATTACTAAAAAGAAAGACTTTGGTGGGGTAGATCGAGTCGCTCTAACTGAAGAGTGTAGTGCTGTTTTACAAAATAGAGCCCCACCTAAGTTGGAGGATCCTGGTAGTTTTTCCATTCCTTGCCATGTAGGTGCATTATTTATTGATAAGGCATTGTGTGATTTAGGTGCATCTGTGTCTGTCATGCCTTTGTCTGTTTGTAAGAAACTGAATATGGGAGCACTTAAGTGCACTCAAATTACTTTGCAAATGGCCGATCGTTCTATAAAATACCCTCTAGGTGTTTTAGAAGACGTTCCTGTTAGGGTGGGAAAGTATTATATTCCTGTTGATTTTGTTGTGCTTGATATGGAGGAGGATGCCCAAATTCCTATTATTCTTGGTAGGCCGTTTTTGTGTACTTTGGTGCTTGTTATAGATGTCAAGTCTGGGTCTTTGACTTTGAGTGTTGGTGATGATAATGTCACTTTTAAACTAACCAATCTTTGTCAAGTCTCCTATGCTTGAGCAAACTTGTCTTGCAGGATGGATATTCTTGAGGATATTGTTCTATCTGCATTCCCGCAGATGCTTTGTGCTGACCCTCTAGTGGTTGCACTTACTATGGATGTTTCCCCAGGCATTGATGCTGAAGTCGATGCCTGCATTATCGATTTGGAGGGACCTCAGGCTGAAAAGGGAAAAAGATCGGTGGTTATCGAAAATGTGCATTCTACCTATGCACCTGAGGTAACATGCCCGACTGCAAGCCAGAGTGGCAGTCTTATAAGGAGGAAAATGTTTGATGATGGGGGCACTCATTGCCAAGCCCCTCCGATTGGAGATTGAGGAGGTAATATGGTCGCGCGGGACCTTTATAAACCAGCGCTGTGCGGGAGGCAACCCGTAGTTTTTTTTTTATTTTTTTTTTATTATTTTCTTATCTCTTTTATTTTATTTTTATTTTTTCATTTTTCTCCCCTTTTTGAGAGTGAGAGAGCGGGAGAGTACTAACGTTAATTTATCCTGTGAGCATCGTCCTATAGTTCATCTTGCGACACTGAGGACATTGCCACATTCAGCTTGAGGGAGGATTTTTGTATGTATTTTCTCTCTCTCTTACTGCCTTTTCGAGTAGATATTTTGCCTTCTTAGGCTAGATTAATTTGCTTTCAAAAAAAAAAATCAAATATTGCTGATAAAATACCAAAAATACGATTTGACTGGATTGGTTTGATTGCTTCCCTGTGCCCTATGTGATCTTCTTTGAAAGTATATTTGGGCTCTTTATCTGGATAGCTGTGCACTTGAGATTGTGATGCTGGAATGTGAACTTTAAATGCCTTGACCTAAAGTGAGTTTTGACGATAACGCGCTTATCTTGACTGCAAACTTGAACTGGTTAGACTGTGAGCGAGGACTCATTCTTGCCAATGGATTTATTTCTATATCCATTCTGTTTCTTGTGTGTTAATTCCTCATTAGTTGACTGATCTTGACTTTGACAACGTACTTATTGATATCTGATGACTTGTGGCAATTGCTATGATAGAGGCGTCCTTTTGTCTGATTCTTGAGCCTCGAAGTGATTTTTTATTGATATACTATTATCCTCCTTAGCCCCGCTGAGCCTAATGACTATTTCATGTTACTAAACCTCATTACATGCTCATGGCCCTTATTTTGATATTAATCCAAGCCTAGCTTGGGGGAGCATCTGTCGAAGTTAGTATCTGAAATGGTTGCTATGAGTTACTTTGGGTGGAGATGATTGTATTTTGTAAGGTTCAAAGTTCGAGAAAAAGAAAAGAATAAGCAAAGTGAAATAAATGTGATTGTTGGATCGAAAAGATGCAAAGAAAAAGAAAGGAAAGATTGAAAAAATGAACAAAAGGTTAAAAATTCTTTCCTTCACAATCGCTTGCAAAGAAAAATTCATTACACTGCTTCAAGGATGGGTTTATTGAAAATTTTGTTGATTCATAGAGTTGGGACATTGTTATTGGTTGTGTTTTAGTTGATGCTTCTAGTGATTTTTGCTCCCCCATTCTTGGGTTTTTCCACCACATTTCGTATACATATTCCCTACCCTTACCTAAGCCCCATTACAATCCTGAAAAAAGCTCTCTTGAGCTTGTGTTTACATTGTTTATTGGATTGATGTGTAGTCAGTTTGTCAAGATTAAAGAGTACGTTCGCTACTTGAGTCGACATGATTAGGATGAGTGGCATTATTACCTTTCTAAACACATGAGAGTGTGAGTGGGAAGGGTTGTTATGGTTGGGATGGTGAGTGATCGGGCACATCTATTACCTGCCACAAAAATGTTGAGAGGAGTGACACCCTAGTGAGTGCCTTTTCGAGATTTGCATGTCATATTAGGCAGCCGCGTTTGATTGCTTATTTGGGTGATTGGTGGATAGAGTAATCTGAACAGCTGAGCTTGAATTTTGCCTTCTTGAACGGTTCTTAGTCATGAAAATATTTTGAACTGTGATTTTCTTATCCAAGGGGCGAGGCAATTATTTTCATGTTCATGTCTTGTTTGCTTGAGGACAAGCAAAGGTTTAACCTAGGGGAATTTGATATGTCATAATTATATAGAGTTTTTAGATGCATTTTGATTGCATTTAGAACTCCTTTTAGAGCATTTCGGCGCATAATGTGATGAATTACGTAAGTTATGCTCTACTACTCCCCGTTTGCCTGTTTCGATGATTTTCAGGTTATTTTGATGCAAATTGATTATGATTATCTAAGATCGATCCTATTAATCATTGAAGATGAAGATAGCTTGCACAAGGATCACAATGCATCCGTTTGGGACAATATCGAGTTAGAATGAAGCAAAGAGTTAGTGAAAGAAGTGCCAAAACTGACACCTATTTACTATTTTGATCATAACTTTTGATAGACTTCAAGAAATTCCAGTTGGATTGGAAACTAGACTTCAAGAGCTTTCCAACGATAGGTCACACGCCCCAATCCGACTTTTGTTTTGAGAGATACAGCCTTCGTAATTTGACGCAAAATCGCAGTTTTCCCGCCCTGTCGACCGGGCGAAATGAAATTTTCACAGGATGCAAGGCATGTTAGCCCGGTCAACCGGGCGAGAAAGGAGCCAAAATCGCTTGCGCTCCCGACGGCTCGCCCGGTTGACCGGGCGGATTTGCTGTTCTGTCGTAGTTCCTCAATCACCGTCGCCCGACCGGGCGGATTTCGCCCGGTCGACCGAGCAGTTTCTCGAGACGGGTTTATTTGCTTTTTTTAGCCGGTTTTGTAAAAAGTATAAATAGGTTTTTAGTATTTTCAATTAGACTATCTTATTTTCTACGTTTTTAGGGCTAAACACTTAGTTTCTCTCTCTCTAGTTTGTATGAACTTTTACCTTTGAAGATTATAGAGATCGTTGATTTCGTTTTCATTGTTCCTCAATCATTCGGTATTCCTCTTTACTTTGTTTAATTTAATGGATTCTTTTACTTTGATTATGTTTATTGAGTTTCTTATTATCATGAGTGAGTAGACTTTTTCTAGGGTTTAGAGAGGGAAGCCATGTTTATACCTTTTTTATTGTGGTTTAAAGTTCTTCGTTATTTGGATTGAATTAGAATAATTCCTATTGATTTGTTATGCTTGTTTAATTCATGTAATTGCGCAATATCATGAGTTATGTTTAGCTAATAAGAATTAGAATCGAAAGATCGTATTCATTAGAGGCGTGTTACAATAGGTAGGTTTGATTATGTTGAGCTACCGTACTGGCATATGTTAATCTAAGAGTTGTTAATGCCAGACCAAGGATTAACGAAATACTTTATTTATTCGAACCTCAATCCAAGTATTGTCGAACTATATTGTAGTGATTAAATTGGTATAAGCATGGTGGACCGATCGATCGCCCTAGGTTTTTAATTATTTGATAAATTTCCATCTTTTTGTGTTATAGTTTATTCTAGTTTAGCAATTAATTCTTCAATCAATTTCCTCTCTTGAAGTAGTTAGATAATTGAGCATAAATCGGTAGAACTCCTCTCCCTGTGGATCGACCTGTATTTGCCAGTTTCTGCTAGACAGACACCGTGCACTTGCGGTATATTTTAAAACCCATCAAGCGTCGGAGGGGCGATCTCGGAAACACCCCCGGGTAGTCTAACCCTATTTTGCAGGATTCAAGCATATGGACATCGGAGCTCAGGCGAACGCTCCTAGAGCCCACATCAAATCACTCAACCTATTGCACTCCTTAATTTCTTAGCAGAAACAGCTGGTCAACGGTTTATTCTATCTACAATGGAAAATCTGATCTCCTGTAAAACCTCGTAGAAAATTACATCTTATCAAATCAGGATACTTTATTGTCACAAATTAAAGTTTGTCATGCCTAGCAATATGATTATTTACTATTATCCACCGAAGCCAATCTAATTATTTGTTATTCTCCACCTACGCCAATTATAGTTAAGAAAGTAATCATCCATTTTCCTAACAATGTAACAACAAAACTTTGAATCATCTGCAAAAATGCTCATGCATGCCACACTTAGAGATTGATTTAGAAACCTTGATGGGAATTGGAGGGAGGCCTTGTGGTATTCTTTATGTGTCCTGAACTCCTGATGGTAATTATCTTTATGAAACTTCTGTCTCATGAACCAAATACCGATCTCACACTTTCCGTCCCTTATTCTTCATATTTTTACGGATGACCTGTTAGTGTTATGTGATGTGTATGATGTGTGAATTTATTGATCATCTTAAAATTGGTGATTGTTATGTAATATAGGGGATAGTACTATACTTTCTTTATTTTTGAGTTGATATTAGATTGCAAATAAATCTATAAAAATTCTTAACTAACTATGGTTCTATATATTAGTAAATCAAAAAAAAATTATTATCTTGTTGCAGGTATATCAATTAACGTTGAAGGATTATGAGACCTTTTGTTTAATTTTGGAATTGATTACACATAGGTTTTTGGGACATTAACAACGGTCATTTTGCGATATCTTCTATTTGATGTGTTTGAATCCATACTCAACACCAAGCTAAGCTTGGCCTAGTGGTAAGGAAAGAGCCTTCCAACCTCAAGGTTGGGGGTTCAATCCCCGCTAGGAACACTTTGGGAGAGGGTTTCCCCTTACCATTCCCCTCACCACTCTCAGAGTGTCGGGTTAACCTGCGAGAGGTTCAGATCTGGCAGTGCCCTTCATCTTGCCATGGGGTCCCCAGTGGGGGCCCCCCAAATAAAAAAATACTCCACACTCAATATATTATTATTTGAGTCACATATTTTATTTTATAAGTTTTATGTATTTGTAAGGAAATAATAATCTTGTGTATGTCGTTCTTGAAATAGCAATAAGAAAGAATTGCAGCATTTGTTTGTATATTACAAATGATGCAAAGTGTTGCGTTGCGAATACATAAGTGTTGCAATTATATACTCCTCTCCCCTCTCTCCTCTTCCTCCTCAAAAAACCCAATTTTTTTTCTTCCAGTTTTGGGGCTGTGCGTATGTCATCATCCTTTCGATGGTGGTTAGCCCCCAATTCTTCTTTTTTCTTCTAGTTTTCATTGTATTTGTTATTAATAATCTTCCATTCTCTCTCTTTTTGAGAGTTTTCTACCCAATTTTTGGATTCTTTCTCTCCTTTCATGGGAGTTTGGAGTTTGGTTTTATTCTCTTCCCACATGGAAGTTTAAAAATTGGTATGAGGAATTGTTCCTATTGGTTGAAGTTCAAGACCATCAACATTGAAGTATTGGAAATTCGGATGCGGTCAACATGGTTAATGTAATACTCCGTATTTTTGGGAGTTATTCTTTTATGAATAAGAAAATATAAAGAATAAAGTTGAAAGTGTTTTTAATATTTTTTAGAAAAATATATAGTTTGGGTAAGCCTACAGTTATAATTTAACTATATAACCTACTGTTGTACCTAATTATATTATAGTTTTGTTTTGTTTTATTTTTCCAAATAAAATAAGAAATCGGAAATTGAGTTGGGAAACAAATCCTATTAAACCAAGGTTTCTCATGCTATAAATAGGAGAGAAAAGAAGAAAAAAAAAAGAAAATAAAACCCTAAGTTCTAAATCAGTCGTTACTTCCTTCACCTCCCTCAAAGTTTTCTCTTTCCTCCCTTCTTCTCCCTCGTCAGTCTTCTCCTCCCCTCCCCTGAAATTCTTCGACCTTCGAGGAGGTCAGGCGGTGTGTGTGGGGTGTGCTACGCAAAGCGGGGTTAGCGAGTGTCGTCGCTGCGTTGCGTGCGGTCGAGCGAGGGTGTCGAAGGGTGTGCTAGCGGGGTCGAGCGAGGCTCGAGTGTCGTCGCTGCTGTCGAGGCGAGGGTGCGACGTGAGGCTCGAGTGTCGTCGCTCGTCGCTGTTGTGCGAGTGGTGTGGTTCGACGGTGTTGTGCGAGTGGTGTGGCTCGACGGTGTTGTGCGAGTCGAGGGTGCGTGCAAGGGTGGTGTGCGAAGGTCGAGCGGCGTGCGTGCGTCGAGGCCCGAGGGCGTGGCTGGTGTCGCTGCCGGAGTTCCGTCGCCGGCAAGTCACTTCGGTATTAAAAAAAATAAAATTCTCTATTTTTTTCTTTAAATTAATTGTAAAATCTGACTTTGTTATTCTTATGTATCTTGGATTAAGTTGTAATATAAACAAAATATAGAATAAAGTATAGAAATCTGATTTTTACAATACTTGTAATTGAAATTGTTTAAGTTGGTGCTGTAAAAAAAATATTAAATAAAATTAAAAGAAATCAAATTTACAAGCATATTAATTAATTCCTAAATATGTTAGTTTCAATAGTGTTCATGAAAAGAAAGTTTAAACAACAAGAACGTTTATTTTATTATTCGAAACACTAAGTTTTACATAGTTAGTTAAGCTGATTTGTATTTAAATGATATCAAGGATTGAGAACTGAATTACTTTCATTATCATTCGATTAGGTCCCAATTTCATAAGCGGAACGTTTAAAGTAATCAGCAAAGATTCTCCGTTACAAGGTACGTACGCGTACCAGTTCAGTTACAATTACTAGTATCATGTTAGGTTGTGATTTATTCCATTGGAACTTAGAACCATGATAGGGAACAATTGTGATTGCTGAGATTGTTTGGTAATATGATTGTGATTGGAAATCGATATGTAGCATGGTTATGCGAAATTCTATCGTATCGTAAGCATGATTATTGGATTTGTATTCTTTGATTTATGGTGTAACAAGGATGTTACAAGAAGTAAAGATTTGAGTAGTATATTTAAAAAGGAATGTTAAATGTTTACATGTTTAATGTGGTATGGATGGACAATACTAAGAAAGGATTTTGGCAATAAACTTGTAGTTGGATTCCCTACAAGTGATGAACAATTGGGGGGGGGGAGTGTGAGACTTGTTCTACACTCCTACGCGAGCCTACTTGTGACGACAGTAGTGTCCTTATAAATTTTGATAACTCAAGTAGGCGGAAGGTTCCGTACGATCTTGGGGGTATGCATACTAAGGTGATGGATGTGGAACGGAACGAAACCGTATTTACATTCCATCTAATAGACCAAGTTGTCTATTAAGGATTAAGTAGCCCGTATGATTCTAGTAAGATGACGGTGCCCGTTCAATGCCAATTAAACTATAACGTGAATTGTGGTATTCTTGTAGTATCATGTCTAGGGATGGTTATTATTATTCTAGTTATGTCTGATGTATAATCTAATTGTTTATGTACGTACTCAGCATAGCTGATTGTTTGTTATTTGTGGTGTTTGTTGACCTGTGATGAACCGTTGATATTTCAATGAGGAACATATTAGGTATGTTGGTGATGCTGCATGAGTTTGGCATACGGGGGATATTTTCTGGTTTATAAGCTTTTAAATGTTTTTATTGAACTTATAGAACAATTAGTATTAATAGTTAATGGTTTGAATAAAAGGGGTCTATGGTGATTCTCGAGTTGTAATTTGAAGTGAACATTTTATTTCCGCTGCAATGTAGTTCTTATAAAGGAGTTGTTAACGTTTTGATTTTATCATTGCCTTGCGTTTCACCGCGGCGGTAACACTCCCAAATCGATGCAATGTAGCTTGGACGTGTATGGAATTTGGGGGTGTTACAAAACTGGTATCAAAGCCAAAAGTTCTTATTTTCAAAAGATGTTTTAAAAGATTTTAAAATGGGTAGTATGGGATAGGAGCATATGGATTACTTTTGCGTGCATTAAATCATAGGAATGATTTAATTTGTATGCCTTTCTTGCCTTTATTTGTCTGATTATATGAAATGTGATGTGGTTGCTTGATTGAATTGGTGAAAGGTTCTTTTGAATCTTTGAAATGTGAATAGAGTAGGAGGATGTACGAGGATAGTGGTTGAAGGCACTAAAATTCGATAGTAAAATATTTTAATTGCCTAAAATTTCGAATTAATATAATATTCCAAAGATGTTTCATAAAGGTATTGAACTAAAACTTTATTTCGAATATTTTAGGAAAGAATCATATAAATTGTCATAAATATTTTGAACTTGGGATTCTAAAAATTGAACCTAATTGTTTTACCTCTTATATATGTTTATATATAATGTATACCTAAAAACTTTAAATTCACAAAACTTAGACTACTTTCCTTCTTTAAATTCGCAGATGGTTTACGACATAGGTCCTAAGGAATACCTGATGAAACATCGAATAGCAGAAGATTGGGACATCTGGGCCCATAAGATGAGAGTTGCTATGGAGTATAAGACCTTACAGGGAGATACTAGACTAAAGACTGAAATGGAGAAAATATATTTTATGCTGCAGTATGTCCCTAAGGAGGAACCTTATCTTTTCGTACACCGTAGATATGGGGATATATGGTCAGAAAATGGAAATTTTAATAGGGTCAAACACACTTACTGGAACCAATACCTTCCTACTGTAGGACATTTTATTACTGATCTAAAATACTGTGAAAATGAATGGAGAATTCGTGAGAAAAGAAGTTGGGAGCCCTCTACCTCATCCCCTTTAGTTCGAGGAACCTATCATGTGGGGGAAAGCTCGGGAATTAATGTGAATTATGAGAATCCTAGAGTTAAATCTGAGCCGGAAGCGTCCTTTAGAGCTGCAAAAAGAGCTAGGTACCAAACTTTTGAGGATGAGTTCATACCCGAGAACCACATAGCACCAAACCTCAGAACTATTACCTATATTTCCGATGATGAGGGGAATAATAGGACTTTCATCGCAGTGATTGGGGAAGATAATGCTGAACCTATACTTGACTTGGAAAATGAGGAAGAGGGAGATCCTAATGAAAATGAGCCTGTTGAAGAGGGAGATCCTAATGAGGATGAGCCTGCTGAGGAGGATCCGATTGAGGAAAACGAAGAAGAAGCAGAAGAAGAGGCCATGGAAGAAGAACCTCTGGAGGGAGATGAACCTATAGAGGATGACGAGTCTTCTGAGGACGAAGCTGACATGGAAGAGGGAATATATAATCCTAATTCAGATGACGAAGCTCACCATTATAGTCCTTAGTTTCTTTTGATTATATAATTAGGATTAGAATATTATTTTATTCGTTATTTCAGTTTTAATAAGGCTTGCATGCCAAGTAGCAAATTAGTATTCTTTTATTCTTTTATTTATTCATATTATGTTTTCCTTGGAGACAATAAGTTTTACCTTTTTCAATAATAATACAACAGTTTCATTCTTTTATTTGGTGTAACGTCTTATTTGAGATGTTTATATTGCAAGTCAATAGAGACTTAATGATTGTTCGCAATAAAGATGTGTTATATAAATGTGCCAATGTGTAGTAGTTAAATAAATAAACGACTATGTGCATATCGCTGAAACAGCCGTTGTGTCATTTTTCAGCGCAGAATGGTTCGTCAAGGCGGCACGCCTGATACCTCTCTGAATGTCGAGCAATCGATTCGTGATCTAGTGCATATCACAGCTAACCTAGCCCAGGGTCATAACCGGGATGGGGACTTGTCTGAAAAGGTTGCCCGTAGGAACCCACCAATACTGAATGGGAAAGGGGGGCCAGGGGAACTGGAAAACTGGGTTGGGGAGTTTGATAAACTGTTCTTTACCCTCTCCTGTCCAGATGATAAGACTGTGCCCTTAGCAAGCTATTACCTTCAGGGGGATGCTCACTTTTGGTGGACCCAAGCTAAGGACAACCTCCTTAAACAACCTGACTTTGGGTGGGAAACCTTCAAGAAAACCCTGAGGGATAAGTATTACCCTCCATACCTAAAGAAGCAGAAAGCCCAGGAGTTTATGATGCTAGAACAAGGGAACCTGTCTGTTGAGGAGTATTATCGCAAATTCATTGAGTTGATGAGATTTGCTCCTGAAATTGCCCCTACTGAGGAAGCTAAGGCCTCACGTTTTGAGTTAGGGCTCACCCTTGACCTGCAGGGGAGACTGGGGGGAGATACTTTCACCTCATTGGACCATGTCTTTGGCAAAGCTGCCCACCTATATGCCATAAGGAAACGAGAGGAAGGGGGTAAACAAGGTGAGAAACGAAAGGAGAATCCAAACCCCGAGGTTCAAAGGTTTGAAAAGAAGCACCAGGGGAACCAAAACAACCAAACCTTCCAACGAAACTTTGGTAAGGGACCCAACAACAACAACAACACTCAACATAATAACAATAACCGCAGCAATAACACCAACAACCGCAGACCTGAGCGTGTGTACAGGTGTAAGAAGTGCCCAAACAACCATCCTGGGAGAGATTGCGAGGGTAACAAAGTGAGTGTCGTGAATGTGGGAAACTGGGGCATAGGGCGTATGAGTGCTACTCAAAGAACAAGGTTAACCCCAATGGTCAGAAGAAAGGGAACTATGGAGACAAGCCTAGAAATGGGAATGGAAATGGTGGAAATGCCTACAATGGGTCAGGGAACTCTAATTATTCCAAACCACCAACTAATGCAAATAACCAGACACCATCTGGGAACCATGTGACCAACAACAATGATAATAAGGGCAAAGGGAAGCTGTATATGATGACGGCTAGTGAAGAAGAAGCTCGTAGAGATGTGGTCACTGGTATTTTCTCTATTAACTCAATTCCTGTTAAAGTATTGTTCGATTCTGGCGCATCGTTGTCTTTTATTGCCCATACAACTGTTAGAACTCTAGCACTGATTGAGTCTGAGTCAATTTCTATGCCTATAATTATTCCGTCTGGGGATGCTATAAATTGCTCTAAGAAATTCTTGAATGTGTCGTTGAAAATAGGGGAGGGCTTCTTTCCATCCGATCTAATAGAGTTTAATTTATCGAACCTAGACATCATTTTGGGGATGGATTGGCTTGGGAAGTACAAGGCTAAGATAGACTTTGATGCACAGAAAGTGGAACTGAGAGATCCTTCGGGAAAAAAGGTGTCATATAGGAGAATACCTCGAGAACCTGGGATTAAGGTAATCAATGCCTTGCAACTTAAGGGTTATATAGACAAAGGATGGCCTCTATTTATGTGTTCTGTGAGAAGGGTTGAGGATGATCCATTAAAACCTGAGGATGTGTCTATAGTTAACGAATTTCAGGATGTTTTTCCTGAAGAAATACCGGTATGCCGCCAAAGAGAGATGTAGAATTCACTTGTTGACTTAGTACACGGAACTGGACCTATCTCAAAGGCCCCATACCGAATGGCTCCAGCAGAAATGAACGAGTTGAAAAACCAGCTAGAAGAACTACTAGAGAAGGGGTACATTAGACCTAGTATGTCACCATGGGGAGCCCCCTGTCTTATTTGTGAAGAAGAAGGATGGTAGATTGAGGTTGTGTATAGACTACCGTGAGTTGAACAATGTCACTTCGTGAAAAACAAATATCCATTACCTAGGATAGATGATTTGTTTGACCAACTTCAAGGTGCGGGGATGTTCTCCAAAATAGATTTAAGGTCCGGTTACCATCGGTTGAGGATTCTTGACCAAGATATACCTAAAACCGCCTTCGGGACTAGGTATGGACATTATGAGTTTACCGTCATGCCTTTTGGGTTAACCAATGCACTCGCAGTTTTTATGGACCTCATGAATAGGAATTTTCGACCCTACCTCGATAAATTCGTAGTCGTGTTCATAGACGATATATTGATCTATTCAAGGAGCAAGGAGGAACATGAGGGACATTTGAGGCTTATTTTACAGACACTTAGGGAGAACCAGCTATATGCAAAGTTTTCAAAGTGTGAGTTCTGGTTAGAAAACACTAGGGGAGAAAAAGAAAGGGGTCATTTGCAAAAGGGTTGCGTTTTTCAAAAACGCAGCCCTTATAAGTAAAGGGCTGCGGTTAGCCCAAAAGCCGCAGCCCTTTGTAAATGAAGGGCTGCGGTTTTGGGCTAACCGCAGCCCTATTAGTGAAGGGTTGCGGTTAGCCGAAAACCGCACCTCGCAAGTAGTGAAGGGCTGCGGTTTTTAGGCTAACCGCACCCTTTATCATTAATTCGCGGGCTTTTTTATTTTGATAGGTGGGCTTTTAAATGGTTCAAATACTCAGCGCTAGGTTAAGAAAAGCCGCTCATTCATTCCCTTCAAAAAAAAAAGCCGCTCATCCTCTCTCCCTCATTCTCTCTCCTCCCTCTCCTCTCTCTCCTCTCCTCCTTCGTCGTTCGTCTCCTCACCTCATTCGTCGTTCGTCTCATCCCCATTGTCGGCGCTGTTCTTCGCCGGTCTTCTTCTACTTTGGGCGTCTTCTTCGCCGGTGTTCTTCTACTTTGGGCGTCTTCTTCGCCGGTGTTCTTCTACTTTGGGCGTCTTCTTCGTCGGTGTTCGAGCGTCTTCTTTGCCGGTGTTCTTCTACTTTGGGCGTCTTCTTCGTCGGTGTTCGAGCGTCTTCTTCGCCGGTGTTCTTCGTCGATGTTCGAACTTCTTCTTCGTCGGTGTTCGAGCTTCTTCTTCGCTGCTGTTCGAGCGTCTTCTTCGCCACCGGCAACGGCGGGCGATGAAGGAATTGGGCGGACGATCTAGGGTTTGATCTAGTTTGTATCATTTTTTTTTTGTAATTTATTTGTTATTTGAGGTTTAGTTAAGCATTTTATTTTGTATTTTAGGTTTTTATTTTATTTTATTTTGTGTAATTAATTTGATGTTCTTGTAAATTTCGTTTTGTTATTTTTTAGATTTGTTTCTACTGATGTTTTGCTTTTTATTTTTTTATTTGCTTTCCATTTCTTTATTTTCCTATTGTCTATTGATATTTTGCTTCTCTTTTTATTTGTTTTCCAATTCTTTATTTTCCTATTGTCTATTTGTCTACTCTTTGTAATTTATTTGTTGTTTGATTTGTTTTCATCAGATGAAGGATTTGTAATTTATAATTTTGCTGCACAAATAACTTTAGGGGTAAAAAATTGCCCAAAAAAAAAAAATTAAATAAAAAAATTTGGGTCAAAAGGGCTGCGGTTATGGTCAAAACCGTAGCCCTTTGTATAACGAAGGGCTGCGGTTTAGGCCCAAAAACGCAGCCCTTCCATATTAGAAGGGCTGCGTTTTTGGGCCTAAACCGCAGCCCTTCGTTGTAAAGGGCTGCGGTTTAAAACCGCAGCACTTCACTTTTAGTGAAGGGCTGCTATGGAAAGGGCTGTTGACCAAAAACGCAGCCCTTAGGGCTGTTTTGACCGCAGCCCTTCCGTTTTTTTCCACTAGTGAAAGGTGTCATTTTTGGGTCATTTCGTCTCTAAGGAAGGTGTGTCAAGTAGATCCTGCAAAAAATAAAAGCCGTGAGTGAATGGCCTACCCCAAAGAATGTCACGGATATAAGGAGTTTCTTGGGTTTAGCTAGGTTATTATAGGAGATTTGTGAAAGACTTTTCGAAGATCGCAAAACCCATGACTAACTTGATGAAGAAAGATTGCAAGTTTAATCGGAGTCGACGATAGTGAGAAAGCCTTTCAAACACTCAAAGAGAGATTAACCTCACAGACTGTTCTAGCCTTGCCTAACGGGGATGAGGGGTATGATGTCTATAGTGATGCGTCAAAGAATGGGTTGGGTTGTGTTCTTATGCAAAATGGGAAAGTTATAGCTTATGCGTCCCGTCAACTGAAACCATATGAGGTTAATTACCTCACGCATGACCTAGAGTTGGCCGCAATTGTCTTTGCCTTAAAAATCTGGAGACATTACCTTTACGGGGTGACTTGCCGAATTTTCACCGATCACAAAAGCCTCAAATACATCTTCACCCGTAAAGACCTTAATATGCGACAAGCGCAGATGGTTAGAGCTCATTAAGGACTATGACTTAGATATTCAATACCATGAGGGTAAAGCAAACGTTGTTGCTTGATGCATTGAGTCGTAAGTCTAGCCATAGCCCGAACACCTTGGTAGTTGCCGACAAACTTTGTGAAGAATTTTCTAAACTCCGACTTGAAGTAGTCCATGAAGGGGAAGTGGAAAAGTTATTGAGTGCCCTAACCATTCAGCCCAACTTCCTAGATGAAATAAGAGAGGGTCAGCCTGGGGATGTGAAACTTGAGCGGGTCAAAGCAAAACTTAAGGAGGGAAAAGCAGAAGGGTTTGAAATCCATGAGGATGGGAGTATACGCTACAAGGGTCGGTGGTGTGTACCACAAAAATGTGAGGAGTTGAAGCAAAAGATAATGAGTGAAGGTCATAATACGAATTATTCCGTCCACCCAGGGGGGGATAAGTTATATAAGGACCTCAAGAAGATGTTTTGGTGGCCTGGGATGAAGAGGGCGTGGCAGAGTTTGTTTCCAAATGTCTGACGTGTCAGAAGGTAAAGAGTGAACACAAGAGACCTCAAGGCAAAATTCAACCTCTTGACATTCCAACATGGAAGTGGGATTCGATATCCATGGACTTCGTCGTAGCCTTACCTAGGAGTCGGGGAGGTAATAACACAATATGGGTGATAGTGGACCGATTGACCAAAACTGCAAGGTTCATACCCATGAAAGACACGTGGAGTATGGAATCCCTAGCCAAAGCATATGTTAAACATGTCATTCGACTGCACGGGGTACCCACGAGTATAGTGTCTGATCGGGATTCGCGATTCCTTTCGAATTTCTGGAAAAAGGTCCAGGAAGCATTTGGTAGTGAGCAGTTGATGAGTACCGCCTTTCACCTAGCTACAGACGGTCAAACAGAAAGAACAATCCAGACCTTGGAAGACATGTTAAGAGCTTGTGCCTTAGAATACCAGGGATCATGGGAAGACCATTTAGACCTCATAGAGTTCTCATATAACAACAGTTATCATGCTAGTATCAAAATGGCTCCATTTGAAGCGTTGTATGGGAGAAAGTGTCGCAGTCCTTTGTGTTGGAACGATATTAGTGAGACGGTGGTGTTAGGTCCTGAAATGATTCAAGAGACTGTTGATCAAGTGCGAGTCATTCAAGACAAGATTAGGGCTGCACAGGACAGGCAGAAGTCCTATGCGGATCAGAAGCAAAGGGAAGAGAACTATGAAGTTGGTGAAAAAGTACTGCTTAAGGTGTCTCCAATGAAAGGAGTGATGCGATTTGGGAAGAAAGGGAAACTAAGCCCTAAGTTCATAGGACCATATGAGATTTTGGCGAGGGTAGGCAAAGTGGCTTATCGCTTAGATTTGCCAAACGAGTTAGAAAGGGTTCACAACGTGTTTCGCATATCCCAACTCCGGAAATACGTACCTGACGAGTCGCGTATCCTAGAACCTGAAAACGTCGAGTTAGACGAAACCTTGTCCTATGAGGAAAAACCCATCAAGATCCTAGACAACAAGGTGCGTAGTACGAGGAATAAAGACGTCAAAATCATGAAGGTGTTGTGGAGATATCAGAATACTGAAGAAGCCACATGGGAAGCAGAAGATGCGATGCGTCTGAAGTACCCTGAGCTTTTTCAAGAGGTAGGCGAGTTACGAGGACGTAACTTTTCTTTTAAGGGGGGGAAGAATGCGATAGAATTTCGCGCTTCCCCTAAAGTTTGCTGAAGTCTGTTATTTATGTGTATTATTGCTTATGTGACTTGCGAAAACTAGAAAACGCTTGTGAAATATTGGGACTTAGAAGTGCAAAAGATCGTCGTTAAGACTGGCTACCTCAAAGTTTCGGGACGAAACTTCCTTTAAGGGGGGAAGCCTGTAATACTCCGTATTTTTGGGAGTTATTCTTTTATGAATAAGAAAATATAAAGAATAAAGTTGAAAGTGTTTTTAATATTTTTTAGAAAAATATATAGTTTGGGTAAGCCTACAGTTATAATTTAACTATATAACCTACTGTTGTACCTAATTATATTATAGCTTTGTTTTGTTTTATTTTTCCAAATAAAATAAGAAATCGGAAATTGAGTTGGGAAACAAATCCTATTAAACCAAGGTTTCTCATGCTATAAATAGGAGAGAAAAGAAGAAAAAAAAAAGAAAAAAAAACCCTAAGTTCTAAATCAGCCGTTATTTCCTTCTCCTCCCTCAAAGTTTTCTCTCTCCTCCCTTCTTCTCCCTCGTCAGTCTTCTCCTCCCCTCCCTTGAAATTCATCGGCCTTCGAGGAGGTCAGGCGGTGTGTGTGTGGTGTGCGACGCAAAGCGGGGCTAGCAAGTGTCGTCGCTGCGTTGTGTGCGGTCGAGCGAGGGTGTCGAAGGGTGTGCTAGCGGGGTCGAGCGAGGCTCGAGTGTCGTCGCGCTTGTCCGAGGCGAGGGTGCGACGTGAGGCTCGAGTGTCGTCCGCGTCGTCGCTGTTGTGCGAGTGGTGTGGTTCGACGGTGTTGTGCGAGTGGTGTGGCTCGACGGTGTTGTGCGAGTCGAGGGTGCGTGCAAGGGTGGTGTGCGAAGGTCGAGCGGCGTGCGTGCGTCGAGGCTCGAGGGCGTGGCTGGTGTCGCTGCCGGAGTTCCGTCGCCGGCAAGTCACTTCGGTATAAAAAAAATAAAATTCTCTCTTTTCTTCTTTAAATTAATTGTAAAATCTGACTTTGTTATTCTTATGTATCTTGGATTAAGTTGTAATATAAACAAAATATAGAATAAAGTATAGAAATCTGATTTTTACAATACTTGTAATTGAAATTGTTTAAGTTGGTGCTGTAAAAAAAAAATATTAAATAAAATTAAAAGAAATCAAATTTACAAGCATATTAATTAATTCCTAAATATGTTAGTTTCAATAGTGTTCATGAAAAGAAAGTTTAAACAACAAGAACGTTTATTTTATTATTCGAAACACTAAGTTTTACATAGTTAGTTAAGCTGATTTGTATTTAAATGATATCAAGGATTTAGAACTGAATTACTTTCATTATCATTCGATTAGGTCCCAATTTCATAAGCGGGACGTTTTAAGTAATCAGCAAAGATTCTCCGTTACAAGGTACGTACGCGTACCAGTTCAGTTACAATTACTAGTATCATGTTAGGTTGTGATTTATTCCATTGGAACTTAGAACCATGATAGGGAACAATGTGATTGCTGAGATTGTTTGGTAACATGATTGTGATTGAAAATCGATATGTAGCATGGTTATGCGAAATTCTATCATATCGTAAGCATGATTATTGGATTTGTATTCTTTGATTTATGGTGTAACAAGGATGTTACAAGAAGTAAAGATTTGAGTAGTATATTTAAAAAGGAATGTTAAATGTTTACATGTTTAATGTGGTATAGATGGACAATACTAAAAAAGGATTTTGGCAATAAACTTGTAGTTGGATTCCCTACAAGTGATGAACAATGGGGGGGGTGTGAGAATTGTTCTACACTCCTACGCATGCCTACTGTGACGACAGTAGTGTCCTTATAAATTTTGATAACTCAAGTAGGCGGAAGGTTCCATACGATCTTGGGGGTATGCATACTAAGGTGATGGATGTGGAACGGAACGAAACCGTATTTACATTCCATCTAATAGATCAAGTTGTCTATTAAGGATTAAGTATCCCGTATGATTCTAGTAAAATGACGGTGCTCGTTCAATGCCAATTAAACTATAACGTGAATTGTGGTATTCTTGTAGTATCATGTCTAGGGATGGTTATTATTATTCTAGTTATGTCTGATGTATAATCTAATTGTTTATGTACGTACTCAGCATAGCTGATTGTTTGTTATTTGTGGTGTTTGTTGACCTGTGATGAACCGTTGATATTTCAATGGGGAACAGATTAGGTATGTTGGTGATGCTGCATGAGTTTGGCATACGGGGGATATTTTCTGGTTTATAAGCTTTTAAATGTTTTTATTGAACTTATAGAACAATTAGTATGAATAGTTAATGGTTTGAATAAAAGGGGTCTATGGTGATTCCCGAGTTGTAATTTGAAGTGAACATTTTATTTCCGCTGCAATGTAGTTCTTATAAAGGAGTTGTTAACGTTTTGATTTTATCATGCCTTGCGTTTCACCGCGGCGGTAACACTCCCAAATCGATGCAATGTAGCTTGGACGTGTATGGAATTTGGGGGTGTTACAGTTAAATCAAGAATTTTCTTCCCCAAACTAGAATGATAGACTTCCCCATCCATAACTGCGTGATTCAGCAAATACAAGGGGGTTGCGCTGTATTGTTCGATCTGGTTCATTATTGTAGTTTCTTCGAAGACGAATTTGATTTGATGATTATATCTTGTTTTTCTTTAATACTTATTGTAGATGCCGTTTGGCCTTCAATTAATGAAATTTCTCTTTAAAAAAAAAGTGTTGCAATTATATAAGTAGTAGTTTCCAAAAGTTGTTGCATTTGACCTTTGAAATGTTGCATATTAATGGTGGGAAATTCAAAACAAGTGTTGCCTTTGTTCGAAAAAATGTTGCCTAATAACGTAAAAAAGATGTAGAAAAGTGTTGCATATATTAAGAGAAAGTATTGCAATTGTTTTTCGATAATAATGCAAAAGTGTTGCAGTCTTAAAGTGTTGCATACGAAATAGACATGCAACACTTGAAAAAGGTGTTGAATTAGCTGAAGAAAAGTGTTGCATTAAGCTAATGCAACGGGACCTAATGCAGCACTACATAAAATGTCGCATTTGCTATTTTGCTTTTATACAACATTTCCAAGGCCCGACGCAACACTTTACCAACATTGCATTAGATTCAATTTGTAGTATAATTATGTAAGAGCTAGCAAGGTTTGTAGAATTTGTGGTTCCACCTCATGTCATGATAAGAAGACAATGCTTGTGGATCAATGTATTATCTGAATTTGATGGGTAAGCCTATAATTTGATGTATATAAAAATTATTGGGACGATGTAAATATTGTAACGTGTAACTATAGATGGAAAGAGTATTGCCAAAATATATATATATATAGATGGAGAGACTTTAAAAACTTTAATTACACGTATGCAGAAGATGATGACCCTTCGTGACAAACTTTTTATATAGTGAGTAGTGGAAAGATATTATGATTATCGAGACTAAGCCAAAGTAGGAAGACGGCCGATAAAGAAAGATAAAAGAGAAAGACTAGTCAAATTATGAAGACATGCATAAGGTTGTATACTTGTAGTTGTATGACTTATGATTTATGAACTGTAAGTCATTGAACGCCCTCATAACATGTGCAGCCTTGTGCAATAACCATGCTCTTTATTAGAATAAGATTTTTGCAAAAACTTCCATTCTCTAAAGCCAAGAAAAACAATGTATTTCTACATTTTCATCCCTTATTTCCTTAATCTCAGTCTTTACCTACTGTGCAAAAAAAGTGGATAGCACAATCTAAACTCAATTTTGAGTCTTGGAGAAAAAGAAAAAAAAATCTCTTAAACAAAAGCATGTGAATAAGCATTTGAATATGAAATGATCTATATGACTAGATTTTAGTGAGCTAAACAAGAGACAGTAGTGATAGTAGTAAGGACTCCACAAATTACCAAGGTACCCACTAGGCTAATGGGACAAAGATTTAGCTAACTAAAATAGTCTTGCTCTTCAATTATTTTTTGTGTAGCATCAAATTATTATCTTGGGTCTCTCTTAAAGTGCATTTTTGCAAGATGATTACACGCTAAATTTAAGATAAAGGCACTAATATATAATTGATAATGTGAAATTACTATTGGGCTCATACTTAATTACTTATTAAACTTAATATGCAATAGGAGTTTTTCATTTTGCTCAACTTTAATTTACTTTAGCTCAAATGGAATTTGATGATTAGAGAAGAATATAGCTTATTATCATTGGCTGAAAATTCAAATAGAAGAACAGATTATTTGAGTCTAACTCAAGAGTCCAAAAGCTTGCCGGCGGTGTTGAAAAAATGACCTTATTAAATTTGCATGGTCAGGAGAAAAACCTCTCATTCTACTTCGTTCTTTAGTATACCTTCAAGCATCCGAAGGACTTTTATTTCCCCGTACAAGCAAGAACTCTAACCAGCCATTACATGGTTAAGTGTAAAATAATTTTCCCCGTTCAATAGAGGTGTAATGTATGCGTCAAAACTCTAAAAGGTACAATAGCTCACAAACTCACACCTCTTTCTCTTTCTCTTTCAAAATTACATGGTTAAGTGTAAAATAATTTTCATGGAAAACAATTTATAATATAAAACACAATTCCAAAATTAGTTTTTCATTATTTGGTTCCATGTAAGAAAAATAATGAAAAGAAAGAAAAATGAAAAAGAAAGTAAGGAGGTCGGGAGAGGAGTGTAAAGGAGAGATAAGAAAAATGAAAGAAAACAATTTTTCCCTTCATTTTGAAGGGAAAATGGTTTTCCATCATTGGAAGAGCAATTTTACTCCTAGGGAAAATGGTTTTACAATCCTTTGCAAACCAAACAATGTAAAATTGAAAATAGAGGAAAACAAGACGCGCCTACCAAACGGAGCCTTTGTTGCTCATATTACATTTGTCGTTTTTTTTTTTTTTTTGTTCTTTTTGAATTTTGGTACGAGTGTAACATTTAGGATTTCTTAGTCCAATGTAGCGAGTTAAGACCTTAAAGTGGGGCTGAGAGGATTTCGCCGTGAGGCCGTATTCAATCACATACACCAAGCTTCTAATTTCCACCTCAGGTTTTTATTATACAAGTACTCTCTCTGTTCTTTTTTTTTATATCTTTCTCACTTGGAATCTTGATACTATTTATACTTAAATAGAATCTTCTCATTTTTTTCCGATTTATAAGTAAAAATATAGTCATGCGGGGTCTTGTTTGATTCGTCTTAATTAGTACTTTATTAATATTCAATCGTTATAATTTTTGCTAATATATAATGAAAGATATTTTAGTTCAAAGATGTGCAGTGGGAGATGTGCACAAAAAAGTGAGAAGGATAAAAAAACAGATGGAATATGGTGTAATTTTGCAAGTAATCAAAATCGCACAAGGAACAAAACTGGAATCCCTCTTTTCTTGGCTTAGTAGCAAGTAAATGGGCTCTTTGTACACTTCTATTCTAGGAACTTTTAAGTTTTAATACAACTAAAGGAACTCAAGTGGCAGATCTAGAAAATTTAAAATGGAAATGTAAACATAAATTTTAACTTGTTTGTGGAAATTTAAAAGAGTCCGTTTTTGGAGAGACGGTCTCACATTAGTGCTAAAGTGAGGCCGCTGATGTCATGCTGACATCACGCACGTGCATTAAACCAGCAGTAGAATTAGTTAAGCGCTTGCACCTATTAGTTATGCTAGCCTTAAAATGCTTCTGGGTGAATTAGTTAAGCGCTGAAGTATATTAGTTGAACGCTGAAGTATATTAGTTAAGCGCTAAAGTATATTAGTTATATCATAAAAATCAGATTATAATGCATTTTATTGGCCATAATTTTAGTATCACGCATAAATAATTCTCTCTTTCTTAAATAACTAACGCACTAATTCTCTATTTCTTGAATAACTATCGCATTTTTGCATTAGTTATGCCAACCTCAAATAACCAATGCAAAAACAATGTTTACTAATGCATACAATAAATAAAACTAATGACCTTAAAATCATAACTATTAACCACCCATACTATCAACCCTCAAAGTATGATTGTTAACCAAATATCAAAACTATAACCATAAAACCATGTATCATTGTTACTCATGAAATTAATAAATAATTATTCATATGTTATAATTATAATCTTTCAGTTATTTTCTAGATTAAAACTATTAACCATAAAACCGAAACTAAAAAACAAAAAGTCATAACTAATGTAAAAAACAATAATAACTAAATACCCAAATATCATCATTATTTATCAAAAAACAATAATTAGTAGCCAGAATCACAACTATCAACCATAAAACCGTAATTATTAACCACATTTAATAACTAATAACCTAAAAATCATAACTATATATCCGAATTTCATAACTATTAAGCAAAAGCTAACTATGAATCAGAAAACCATAACTAAGAGCCAAAAATATGTAACTAATTATTAAAATTCCTTAACTAATTATCAAAATTCTAACTTTTCCCCCACAAAGTCAACATTCTCTTTATCTAATTCTTAATCTAATTCAACAAACAAAAATCATTTGAACAAGACTATTAAGAATTTCAAAAGACAAAATATACCTGTATGTCCATCCTAGCAGCCCACAAATCGCTCGAAAGCAGCTTCTCCTTCAAAGTCCTAACCATCTTCTTCCCCTTTGGTGGCTTTGGAAGTTCAACCTCCCTCTCCAATTTCTTAGCCTCACAAAACCCACAAATCCAATAAGCTTCAGGAACCTCCTTCAATGGAGGCTTTAAACACATCAAATGAAACCCACCAAAGCATTCGTCGCACTCGATCATCACCGCCCTTCCACCTCGAAAACACACTTTACATTCCTCCACCTCAGGACCATCCTCATGCGAGCTCGCATTATCTCTCTCTTCACATAAACATCATCCCCCACTGCAAATTCACTCCCATCATACATTGCTTTCTTATAATAAACCCTCTTTTTCGACACATGCATTTCGAAACAAAAAATCAGAAAAATAAGCGAATCGAGTTCACACCTAGACGAATTCCTGGATTAAGAGATCCTCTATCCGCCATGAAAACTGAACAGAGAAGAGGAAAGAGAAAGTGAAGCTTCGATTCGAAGCCACGGGTGCGATTGAAGTGAAGCACAAAGAAGATGAAGATGAAGATGAAGAAGAAGAATGTTGGTAAATTGAGGAGAGAGAAAGTCGGAGGGTTTATCACCTCGGCGTCGCCGCGTCACGTCTCCATCTCTTTCCCCCAGCAGCAGCTCACTGTTAAACTTAGGCGGTCTGACGTTAGTGTTAACATGAGACCGTCTTTTATAAGACTTTGTGAATTTAAAATGGATTTTTTTATCTTTAAAATTAGACTAAACCTAAAAGCTTAGTCAAAATTCTAGAAAATGGAGATCCATTCGCTCCCTATGAGAGCCAAATGCATCCGCCACTGCTAGACAAGGAGGCTAAAAGCTTAATGTAATATCATTCTCTCCCTTTTTTGGATCTTGTAAAGCAATTACCACTTCCTTACCATCAGATAATTCTCACGCGGTTTGGTCCTATTTGAGCTTTTTGGTGAATCATTATCCAATAGGTGGACACTAACCATGTTTATTTAATTCCTCGCTTTTATAAGCTTTTCATGTTTTCTATTGTATATAGCCTAACCATTCAACCAAAAGACAAAGTTAGTACTATGTATGGCAATATTCAGCTTAAAACTAGATTGAACATCAGAAACTATTAAATGTACAATAACTACTTTGTTTCCTTTTAGTCAGACATGATGAAACCCGTATTTTATTTGAATCTTTAGTGAAGCGCAAAGGCTACAGATATACTGGGTGTATGTGGGCCACACATACACTAGGTATATGTGTTACTACTAAAATATATAATATTACTAAAAATATTACAAACTTACAATATTTCGACAGATAATTTTGTTTTTAATGATTTGTTCTTTATCTTTGTTTAGAAAATTTTTTTATGAAATTTTCTTTATTTAGATTTGTATGAATCCTTTGTTTAAAACTAAAAAAAGAATTGTAATTTCTTTTCAGATTATTGATATATAAGCTTCATCTTATTCATTTTCACCATTTTTCTACTATTGATTTTCTACTAAATTTTCCTGTCGTTTTCAATTATTTAATTTGTTTGTAGAAAAATAATGTTATATATTCATCCCTACCGTGTAATAAAATTCAATTTGAGATATAGTTTTTCAATCGTTTATGTATTATGTATATTCAAATATCGTTGAATAATAAAACAGGTTCAAATGATTGTAAGTTTATAATTTTTTAAGAAACAGTATACATTTTAGTAGTAACAAATACAAAAGGTATACATTTTAGTAGTAACACATACATCCAGTGTACGTGTGGCCCACATACACCGAGTGTATGTGTATCATCTCTCGACAATACAATAGTTTTAGCTTTCCTAAGTACCCATCTTTAATAATATTCGTTATACCTTTTGTGGTTTATATATTTCCGTGTAGAGTTTTCCTATTTTAGTCATCAATATTAATTTCAGCTTAATTTTTCTCATAATTTCATCTTTCACTTTATTAGAGACTTGAGATTTATTGCATGTTGCATTTTTGTGTTTATTGCTTTATTGTGCTTTTCATGTATCTAAATTTCTAATCTAATAAAATTGTTGTGTAATTAATTCATAATTTTGGATTTGGTAATTTTTAGACTATCACTTAGCGTCGGACATGAGTTCGACTATGTGGTTTTTTAAAAAAATTGGTAAAAAAATGTTTTATTTTTTTAAAATTTTGCAGCTAGGAAAAAGGGTAATGAATTTATAAAATTCAGGGACTTAAACTCTTAGTACTTCATGACCCCGATTTGCTGTTAAACATATCAAAAGCCCATATGGCCATAATATCACATATGTAAAGTGTGAACTTCGATTTGTTTTTTTTTTTTTTTTTTTTTTGGTTTTTCAGAATAAAAACCGAACCAAACCGAAAAAAATTTCTATTCAAATTAAAACGATTTAAAAAAAACCAAACCGAATTAGTGTTTGGTTTTGGTTTTGGTTTTGGTATTTAACCAAATGACTTACACCCCTACCCTCAAGTACCGCATATGGGAGAATCCGACCTTATGACCTTAAGATTACAAGGTGAATCCGCAACTAATGAAAAAGACACGGTTCGACTTTTGCACTATTCACACATTCTCCCTTGACCGTGTTTTGTGATTTTTACATAAGGAAAAATTTGATCATGTGGGATCTTGTTATATTTGACTCAATATATACGTGAATAATATAATAAGTTACGCAATTTTTTTTAAAAAAAAAAATCACTTGCACATCAAATGAAAATAACACAAGTTCTATTGAGGCCTCGAGATAACATAAGCTACCCAATAGTGGGTGATCACGGCCCTCTACAAGATTACGCTAAAAGAGAAATTAACCAACTCAAACTTAAAAGAAGTTTTGTAGTAATGATGTAAGATCTATCAAGGTGTGTAGAATCTGTGGTTCTACCTCATGTCATGATAAGAACTAAGACCATGTTCTTTTGGACTTATTTTCAGCAAAAATAAGTAAAAATAAGTTCAGTTCAGCAAAAATAAGTTCAGTTTAGCAAAAATAAGTAAAAATAAGTTCAGTTCAGCAAAAATAAGTAAAAATAAGTTCAGTTCAGCAAAAATAAATTCAGCTCAGCCAAAATAAGTTTAGTTCAGCAAAAATAAGTTCAGTTCAGCCAAAATAAGTTCAGTTCAGCAAAAATAAGTTTAGTCTTGTCTAATGTTGTAATTATTATTTTTGTTTTCAATATTACTATTACTATTGTTATTATTATTATTATTAATATTATAATTAAAATAACGATGAATTTGTATTTTTTATTTTTTATTTTTTTTATTTTTTATTTTTTTATCTATTATTTTTTATTTAGTATTTATTATTTATTAATTATTATTATTATTATTTATTATTATTATTTATTATTTATTATTTATTATTATTATTATTATTATTCTAATTATTTATTATTATTATTTATTATTTATATTATTTTTTATTATTATTATTATTATTATTATTATTATTATTATTATTTATTATTTATTATTTATTATTATTTATTATTATTATTTTATTATTATTTTATTATTTATTATTTATCATTTATTATTATTATTATTATTATTATTTATTATTATTATTATTATTACTATTCATTATTATTATTATTTATTATTTATTATCTATTATTTATTTATCATTATTATTATTATTATTATTATTAATTATTATAATTATTTATTATTTTTTACTTATTATTTTTTAATTTTTATTTTTTATTTATTATTATTTATTATTATTATTTATTATTTATTATTATTTATTTATTATTTATTTATTATTTATTATTATTTATATTTATTATTATTTTTTATTTTTTATTTTTTATTTATTATTTTTTTATTATTATTCTTTTTTATTTATTATTTTTTATTATTTATTATTTTTTATTATTATTATTTATTATTTATTATTATTAATATTATTTTTTATGATTTATTATTTATTTTTTATTATTATTAATATTATTTGTTATTATTTATTATTTATTATTTATTATTATTATTTATTATTTTTTATTATTATTATTTTTTATATTTTTTATTATTATTATTATTATTATTTATTACTTATTTATTATTTATTATTTATTATTTATTATTATTAATATTATTTTTTATTAGTTATTATTTATTATTTGTTATATTATTTATTATTCTTTATTATTTGTTATTTATTATTATTATTATTTATTATTTTTATTATTTATTATTATAAAATAATAATAATAAGTATTGATAATATTATGTTAATATTTATTGATTATTATAATAATAAGTATTGATAATATTATGTTAATACAGTTTAGTTCAACAAAAATAAGTTCATTTCAGCAAAAATAAGTTCAGTTCAGCCAAAATAAGTTTAGTTCAGCCAAAATAAGTTCAGTTCAACAAAAATAAGTAAAAATAAGTTCATTTCAGCGGAAATAAGTAAAAATAAGTTCAGTTCAGCAAAAATAAGTTCAGTTCAGCCAAAATAAAATAAGTTCAGTTCAGTCAAAATAAGTTCAAAAGAACAGGGCCTAAGAAGACAATGCTTTTGGATCAACGTATTATCTGAATTATGCTCTGGCAGAATTTGCATTCTCTTAATTGCCCTGATTGGTAAGCCTATAGCCTATAGGGTATAGTATGATGTATATAAAAATTGGGACGATGTAACATGTAATTATAGATGGAGAGAGTGTTGCAAAAACATAAACGAAAACAAAAACAAAAATATGAATGCAGAAGACAATGACCCTTCCCGACAAGCTTTTTGTATAGTGGGTAGGAAGACGGCTGAGAAAGTAAAATAAAGAGGAAGGCTAGTCAAATTATGAAGACATAAGGTTTGTATACTTGTAATGGCACACATATGAACTGTAAGTCATTGAAAGCCCTTTTAATTCATGTACCTTGTGCAATAACCATGCTCCTTGTTAGAATAAGATTTTTGCATAAACTTCCATTCTGAAGCCAAGAAAAAGCAATGTATTTCTACATTTTCATTCCTTATTTCCTTAAATCTCAGACGTTCAGTTCTGAGCTATGCCATGCTAACTCTTTGGGCAAAATAAGTGGATAGTACAATGCCACAATCTAAACTCAATTCTGATCGAGTCTGGGAGAAAAAGGAAAAACATTTCTTAATCAAAAGCATGTGAATAAGTATTTGAATATGAAATAATTTACATGGGTAGATTTTAGTTAGCTAAACAAGAGATAGTAGCAAGGGGTCAGGACTAAGGACTCCACAAATTATAGTTACCAAGGTACCCATTAGGCTAATGGAACAAAAGTTTATCTAACTAAAATCGCCTTGCTCTTTAATTATTTTTTGTGTAGCATCACAATATTATCTTAGATTTCTCTTAAACTGCAATTCTACAAGATGATTACAACCTAAATTTAAGATAAAGGCACTAATATATTGATATACTACTGATGGGCTTATACTTATTAAACTTAATATGCAATAGGAGTTTTTCTTTTGCTCAACTTTAATAATTTACTTTTGCTCGAATGGAATTTGGTGATTAGAGAAGAATATAGCTTGTTATCATTGGCTGAAAATTGAAATAGAAGAATAGATTATTACATTTGCCTAAAGGTGAAACAATGCAAACTCGGTTTTGACATTTCAGTCCTAACTAGGGTCGAAAAGTTTGTGGGTGTTAAAAAAATGACCTTTCCTGCTATGGTGCTATCCATTCCTTCCTTCCTTTCTTTTTGTCTATAAATAAATAAATATGAAAACAAGTTGTTGAATATTATTTAATATTTTGATGGTTAAGGAAAGTTTTTGAATACGTTATACGTAATGCGTAGAGCATCAACCTGATTTGATTCCTTCCTTTCTTATTCGCTATAAAATCTAGACTTAGCTCCTTAATCACAAGTCACAACTCTATTACTCAAGAAAAATATATCTAGACTCTGCACTCTTGCATCCTCATTCCACCCCACACCTTCCCTCTTCCTCTCACAACGCACAACACACAACACACAACACAAGTCACACCTCTTTCTCTCCAAAACAATGCCTGACCATATTTACTATCAACCTTATGATGCTTACTTCTTTGATCTAAATTGGGTCCTTTTAATACCCATCCATATGTTAAGGCCTGACTATTTTCTCTTCTTCTCTTCCTACTCTTCACTTCCACCACAAAGCAGCCTCCTCAAACTCGCCCTGCTTCTCGTCGTCGCCGCCGTTTTCCTTACAGTGTCATTGAACATCTATACACATCGATTTGATGGATCACTCATTTCCATCTGTAGATTGAAGTGTAAAGATGGAATTTCCTATTTTCTTTGTGGTACCCTTCTTTTCTCTCTTCTTTGTCCTACCTCTGTTTTTCACTACTCCTACTTTTTCATCCTACTCCTTTCTATTTGGCCGTCTTTCAAAATGCGAATACTATTTGATTATACTGTCCCTTACATTGCCATGTTCAACATCACAAATCAACCACTTCAACCGGAGCCCGAGCCCGAGCCCGAACCTGAGTGGAATCTGCTTGATCACACTCTGCAAACCTTATACTACTATGAACTAAGGTGGATACTGTCAATCTTAGTCAATGGATTTCTGAGACCTTATTTCTCACTCTTTTTCTCATATATCATTATTACATCACCACATAATTTTCTCAAAGATTTCCTTCTCATCTCAATAATTTCGGTTTCATACCTCTTCATGTCCATCAAAATCTGTCTTACTCGAGATGATAATGGACTCCTCTTCATTGTAATAAGACTTGATTATCGAGACGGATGGTCCCCTTTAATCGCCATTTTATTCATTTTTTCGATCCTCTGTCCGACCCCGTTCTTCTTGTACACTATCCCTTGGATTCCATTCCTTGGGCTGTGGCCTTCCGTCTCTCTCCATATTCTCGGCGGTCTTCTTCTACGAGCTAAAGCAGCGGTCACTGCCTTTCTCGCCTGCGGTGCGCCTGTTATCCCCACCCCGTCCGAGCCAGATGATCCTGCTGAATTCGTCTAGGTGGTACCATCAACCCCATTTTGTTGCTCATATTCCGTCACCTACTCCAAGCTTCGAATTTCCACTTCAGGTTTGTATTAACATGTATTGTGTAATTCTACAAGTAATCAAAAAATTTAAAGTTTGTTGCGTTAGTTATTATATGACTGCTCCGTGTAAATTATGTCCCAATCAATTCTAACCCTGTATCTGTATGTTCCCATGTGAGCTTAGTGATGAATGATGATCCTATATTTTCACTTTGTGGGAACCGACTATGTTTATTTATTCCTTGCTTTTATAACCTTTTAAATTTCTGTATATAGCGCAACAATCCAACAAAGCAAAGTTATTACTAAATATGGCAATATGGCAATATGCCAATTTCAGCTTAAACTTGATTGAACATCATAAACTATTAAATGCACAATAACTACTTTATTTTCTTCTAGAGTGCTGACACTTGACAATGGCTAAACCTTTTAGGGTTTACGAGGAGAGAGACTAGAGAGAGGGAAAAAATATTAAAGAAAGAAGAAAGGAGGAGAGAGAACAATAAAAAGTTCTGGATTGAGGTTGGGAAAAGTTGAAGCGTCACATGTTGCGATATTACTGGGTATGTGTCAGCATCCAATTGCTTAAAATGCTTCATCTCAACGACTGCAATTTTAGAGAATTATTGATGATTTTTTATTGTTATATATCGAATAATGGTCATATTTTAATAAAAAATATATATATTTTTTTAAAAAAATATAAATCAATGGCTCCATTTTTCCTCCCTCTATCAATAGAGCCCAATATTAAGATATTTGCACACTTCTTTTTTTGGTTTAGGCTTCACAATTAATGATGGGAATTTCAAAACAAGTTTTGCCTTTGTTCAAAAAAATGTTGCCTAATAACGTATTAAAAATGTAGAAAAGTGTTGCATATATCAAGAGAAAGTGTTGCAATTGTTTTTGAAAAATAATGCAAAAGTTTTGCATTAGATTACCAAGAGTGTTGCACTAGATTACCAAGAGTGTTGCAGTAGTAAAACGTTGCATTTGGGACGATAAACATGCAACACTTCAACAAAATGTTGCATACTTGCATTAAGCTAATGCAACAGGACCTAACGCAGCACTACGCCACTACATTGCTCTTATGCAACATTTTAAAGGCATGACACAACACTTTACCAACGTTGCATTAGATTCAATTTGTAGTAGTATTATATGTAAGTGCTAGCAAGGTTTGTAGAATTTGTGGTTCTACCTCATGTCATGATAAGAAGACAATGCACTATATCTGAACTATGCTCTGGAAGAATTTACATTGTCTTGCCTTGATTGGTAAGCCTATAGTTTGATGTATATAAAAATTGGGACGATGTAACATGTAACTATAGATGGAGAGAGTGTTGCCAAAAACAAAAATATAAATGTAGAGACTACAAACTTTATGCTTTGTAGATATCGTTGTATTAATACACGTATGCAGAAGATAATTAACTTTCGCGACAAACTTTTTATATAGTGGGTAGTGGAAAGATATTGTGGTTTCGAGACTAAGCCAAGGTAGGAAGATGTCAAGAAAGTAAGCTAAAGAGGAAGACAAGTCAAATTATGAAGACATAAGGTTGTGTACTAGTCCTGTAAAAAAAGAAAATAGGTTGTATACTTGTAGTTGTAATGTATAGTTGTATGACTTATGAAACGCCCTTTTAATTCATGTCCCTTGTGCAATAACCTTGCTCTTTATTAGAATAAGATTTTTGCAAATACTTCCATTCTAAAGCCAAGAAAAACAATGTGTTTCTACATTTGATCCCTGATTTCCTTAATCTCAGTCCTTAGCTATGCCGTACCAACTCTTTTTGCAAAAAAAAAAGCAGATAGCACAATTTAAACTCAATTCGAGGAGAAAAAAAAATCTCTTAACTAAAAGCATGTGAATAAGCATTTGAATATAAATAATCTATATATGGCTAGATTTTAGTTAGCTAAACAAGAGATACTGAGATAGTAGTGATCATAGTAAGGACTCCACAAAATATAGTTACCACTTACAAAGGTACCCCACTAGGCTAATGGGATAAAAGTTTAGCTAACTGAGATAGCCTTGCTCTTTAATTATTATTTTTTTGTAGCATCAAATTATTATCTTGGGTCTCTCTTAGACCGCAATTCTACAAGATGTTGCAAACTAAATTTAAGATAAAGGCACTAAACAAAAATGGATAATGTGAAATTATAACTAGACTTGTACTTGTTAAGCTTAATATGCCTATAGGAGACATAACCTTTTTATTTTGCTGAACTCTAATTTACTTTTGCTCAAATGTAATTTGATGATTAGTGTAGAAATAGCTTATTATCATTGGCTGAAATAGAAGAACAGATTATTACATTTGCCTGAAGGGACAATCCAAACTCCATTTTGACATTTGAGTCTAACTTAAGAGTCCAAAAGCTTGCGGGCGGTGTTGAAAAAATGACCTTATTAAATTTGCATGGTCAGGAGAAAAACCTCTCTTTCTACTTCACCTAAACCCCATATTCTTAAACCCATGGCATTGGTAAGTAGTCAAGTAGAAGTTGTTGAATATTATTTTGGCTAAGTGAAGTTTGATGTATTTTATGCGTAGAGCATTATCATGTTCCATTCTCTTACTTTTTGTATATAAAATTAAGATTCCCCACTAAATTCGTCCTTGATCCTCTTTCTCTTTCTCTACCTCCCTTCGTAGACCTATTTAATTTAATTTGGGAAAAAGCATGCATCCATGTCATGGTGTAATGTATACGTCAAAACTCTAAAAGGTAAAATAGTAAATGAATATTTTGTGCCTGTCAACCTAATTACATTTCTTCATGGCTATATAATATTGCCGAGCTCACAAACTCACACCTCTTTCTCTTTCTCTCAAATGAAAGATATATTGACTCTCACTCTTGCATTCTCATTCCACCCCACACCTTCCCACTCTTCCTCTCACAACTCACAACACACGTCACAAAAATGCCTTACCATATTCACTATGTCTATCAAGTTGATCATGCTTACTTCTTTGTTCTAGATTGGGACCTTTTGATTTATGTTTTAGGAATTTGAAGTAAAAAGTTTATTTAAGGCTTGTGAGCTAATGTTTGGGATTATTTATAAATTAAAAATATAGGTCTTTTAGCCATTATTCAGCCAAAAAAAAGTTCAATGGGACTAGGACTAAATATTCAAAATCGAAATTAATTTTGAATATTGAATTTTGGCTAAATTCAAATTGGAAACCAAATTGATATTCCTAATGGATTGTAAAAGAGGATGAACATGAGTGAGAGCAATTATAAACAGATGCATAACGAAAATTGTAATTCGCGGAAAGTGTCTTAACCTCGTCACCATCATGCTTATAACTTGAGGAATTTAGGTCATACATCACATAATTACGACTGGATTCAGTTAAGAGATACCAAAACCATTAATTTGAAACATAAAAGGTAGTTAAACTAGAGAAAATTTCTAAAGAGGTGGAGTAATTATTTCAAGGGTAATGTTATATGTAGCCCTTAGGGTTTTTTATAAAAATTTTTTATATTTTTTATAAAGAAAAAAAATTTAAAAAAAAAACAAAAGATTAAAAAAAAATAAAAAAAAAAAAATAAATTTTTTTTTTTTTTTTTTTTTTTTAAAATATATAAAAAAAAAAAAAAAAAAAAAAAATATTTTTTTTTTTTTTTTTTAAAAGGTGATATAAGAAAAGTATTTAAAACAAAATAATATTATAAAACTAATTTAGGTTATGGTTGGAATTCAAAATATCCTCTACCCCAATAAAGCTTGGAGGATTTGGAAAGGAAACTGCCACTATTCATTAAAGGTGTGTAATTAGTGAAATTATGGTGATTGTGGATCAATAGTAAGAAAGTGGGACAATAATAACATTTAATTATTATGGATGGAGAGTTGTTTTGTAACTTTAAGCTTTTTGTAATTTTGTTGTATTTGAAGACAACGGATGCATGCACAAGATAATATTCCCTAAAATACATGCAATCCTCGCTAGCTTCGAGCAATAGATCATAATGACCGTAAACATTGCTTATAGCCACGTATTTTGTAGTAGGAATATTTTGCGATGTTAATCATTTCATGACTAGGTTAAGTAAGAAGAAGGCCAAAAAGTAATAAGAAGACGGACAAATAGGAGAAAGGTCAGTCAAATTGTAGGAGGTAGATGTCATATTGTCATTCAACCAGTTGAAGACCCTACCACTACTAACCCTTCCAAATCCCAATGAAAGTGACATGGCAATTGGCATTAAAAGAGAATACATCTAGATACTATCGTTGACATTATTGTTTCTACGTACCTTACAAGATGATTATGTTTGACGCCATATTAGTATCATTATAGACACAATTTGTGGTAATTGGTGGTGCATGAGTAGTAATTTAATGCCAGAGTTTTTTCGACGACTCGTAATAATATGACAGTGTATTGAGATGAAATCTGTGCTTTATTGACATAATATTTGTTCGTAGTGTGTTTAAAATGTCCTAATGGTAGTCGATAATGATACCGGAGTCGTTGAATATGTGCATAATACGAGAATGGTGGCCTGGTGGGACAAGGGGGTGAAAACAAGTAAATAGAAAATTTGCATTAGAATAGTGGGCTTCTTTTTATCATGTTGTAGGCGGACACTATTATATGTCTACCCATGTACTCCTATATTTTTTTTTGGAATAGCACTATATCATAACTTTTAAAAAGTTGAAAATAGTACTCTTAACTTATAAATGTGTCTTATTGGTACGCTCGTCGTTAACAGCCTGACTCTTTTACTTATATAACAACAACATCAAAAAAATTTATTAGTTTATGTAATTGTAATCAATGCAAGATTAGCAATTAGTGGGAAAAAAACATAATCTAGGAATAACTAGTATTGATGGGCTACTAGTGATGAACTATATCTACTAGTTAGTAGTAGAATTGATGGGCTACATGTTGCCTATCCAACATAATGGTCTCATTTTTCCTTTGAATTTCGGTGATTTATTGCTTTAAATGATGGGAAAAAATTCTAATTCAACTAGAGGAATCCTTTTTTTGGTGGGTAATTATGTGTTTATTGAAATTATAAGAAGATCATCAGGACCTTTTTGCTTGCTCGTTTTCGTTTATGTGCATCCTAGACTAGGTTTAGAACGCTCATAGTTTCTTAGTCCAATTTTCCTAGTGGATCAAGCCCCAAAGAGAGAGGCCAAGGATTTTCGAAAGGAAAATTTACTCCAAAAATCCCAAACATGTGATCTCCGAATTACAAGGGTTAAGAATCGAACTCCTATCACAAGGGTAAAAGGAGGACCTCCAACCAAGTACGCCAAGTTTATTCTTGTACAACTACCGACCCTTGTATGTGTATCATATTATTATTCATTTATTGTGTAGTTTTGCTAAGAATCAAATTTTATGTCGTTTGTACAACTCTTATTTTGTGCACTTTACTACTTTAATAGTTTAATTGACTCTAACTCAATCTAATCCGGTTTGGTCTCATGAGATCTGATCGTGATGATCCAACATATTTACCGTTTTGTGGGGACCAATGAGTAGGGTGTTCAAAATATCCGATCCGAGCAATCCGATCCGTGATCCGGTCGATCCGATCCGATTTTTTCGGATATCCGATCCGCTTTTTTAGTTTTCGGATATTTCAGATCGGATATCCGAAAATTTTCGGATCGGATACGGATCGGATTTTTAAAGTTTCGGATATCCGAAATATTGGAATTTTTCGGTTTTTTCGGATATCCGATCCGAAATATCCGTTTTTAAGACCGGATTTACGAAATATCCGATGATCCGATCCGGAACATATTATAAGAACTTTTCCTTTGAAAATTTCAATTTTTTTTAGTTTTCGGATATCCGATGACCAGATCCGAAATTTGAGATATCCGATCCGATCCGAAATTTTCCGGATCGGATTCGGATCGCATTTTTCCCGATCCGAAATTTCGGATCGGATATCCGAAATGAACACCCCTAGGCAATGACCAACCTATATCTTGCCTTTGCTTTAACAAAAACTACTTTATCCCAACTAGTGTATGCTTTGAGACTTTTTGCTATCCAGGCTTTTTGTAATTAAGAAACAAAAAATAAAGTTTTCATCAAGTAATATTGTATTTAGCAACGATACCAAATCTTATGTTCCCACTTTTTCCTTTTTTTTATCAAGTATACGACTCAATATTATTGTTTCCACACCATTAGATATTGGTACACTTTTTATTTTACAAAAAATAAATAAGACAAAAAAATGATTAACATCAACCTATAACATTAAAGTGACACATATAATAAGGGGACATAAGATTTTTTTTTCTATTTAGCAACAAAACAGACTTTTCACTATATATGGCAATATTCAGCTTAAACTCTTTGGTGCGCGAAGGGAACTTAAATGAACTAGCTTGACCATGAGATACTATGATAATTTTTTTTTTTTTTTTTGGCAACGATACTATGATTTTTTTTTTTTTTTGACGAGAACGATACTATGATGTTGATGTATAATAACTCCGCTGTTTTTGCCCTTCTTCTTGTCTTGCCCGCAACATAAAAGAAACCAATATTCTGTCAGAAAAAAAAAACATAAAGAAACCAGTATCATCTGTTTCTTTGTTAACTCCAACCCAACAACTTCGGACTTCCTATCTTGACTTTATAATATTCACTAGTCAGATTTAGTTCACCACTAAATTCTCTCTCCCTCAACTTCTGACTGGTTATGACCTCACTAACGCGAAAAGTATCTCTAAAGAAACATCAAAAAGTGCATAAATATTTGATCATGGAATTATAGGCCCACTACAAAAAAAAATTGACGGGACTTGATCCCACATTTTAGGTATCACTTCTACAAGTAACAACGTGTTTCCTAATATCATTGTACAACTCCTCTCTCCTTTTTTTCTCTCTCTCTCTCTCCTCTCTCCTCCCACAAAACCTTAATTTTCAACTTAGGAAAGGCCACGTTTAAGCAGTGCCCCCTTTTCTCCTTTGCTTCTTAGTTTTTATGTTAATGTTTCTAATAAACTTCAAGTATCTCTTTAATGGAGAGTTTTCTACCCATTTATTGGGTTATATCTACCCATATATTGAATCGGTTTCACGAAGTCTCTCTCTCTAGTCTCTCTAGGGTTTTGAGTGGTGAAGTCTTGGTTCTCCATTCCTTAGTATCGTTTTTCGAGAAGATTAATCCCTCCTTGGGATTGTTTTCTTCATTCTTTGATCATTATGGCGGATGAAATTATTGTTAAATGTTCAAACCTTAAAATTACGGCGGCGGAAGACAACCCAGTCATATTGGAGGACTCTTTTGACGTAGATTCTTTGTCCGTGATAGAACTAGCCCTAGTAGGGAAGGTACTAACCGAGCGTCCGTATAACTTTGATGCGTTTAAGCGGACTATGAACCGGATTTGGGCGATTTCGAAAGGTGCCCTATTTCGCTCTATTGAAAATGGGCTCTTTTGTGGTGCAATTCGCCCTTTGCTCGAGATAGATCAAAGGTGTTGTCGGGGGTGCCCTTGGACTTTTGATCAACACCTTGTGTTGTTGAATGCAATAGAAGGGAGTTTACAACCATCGGAGATTTCGTTAACTACATGCCCTTCTCGGATTCGACTTTATAATTTGCCCATGAACACCCGATCGGAGAGATGTATAAAGTGATTGGTGGTAGCATCGGGGAAGTCCTGGAGACTGATTATGATGGTATAGCATGGGACAAAGCTGCTAGGGTAAAAATCAATCTCGATATTACCAAGCCTCTTAGGAGGGTTCAGACCATTCGAACCAAAGGAGGGGGTACGGTGATGGTTGAGATAAAATATGAACGTCTCCCTACGTTCTGTTACATGTGTGGTACGATTGGTCACATTGAACGTGACTGTCTCTCTAATAATGATGAGGAGAAAGATGAAGAAAGGCAATGGGGTTCGTGGCTTCGGGCGTCTCCGAGGCGGGGGAGATTAAAGATGCGTGACGAATCAAAGTCTTTCTTAGGCTGTGCTCGCACTCTTAATTTTTCGAGCCCTAATACAGTAAGCTCTTCATGCGAAAAGGAGAAAGAACCGAAGGCCCCGCAAGAGGAGAAAGAGAAGGATGCCTCGCAAGTGGACAATGTTGAGCAAGTTCTAGTGGAGTCTTTCACCCCCCCAATTTTTCTTCATTCTGAGAAGATTCGTTCACTAAGTGAAGAGCCCACTTTGTTAATGCATCCGACTTAAATTAATGGTGTGGCCGCCTTTTTAAAAAGCGCGCCCTTTTTCTTTTCTTTTTTTTTTTTTTTTTTTTTGATTTAAGAAAACAAATGTTTTTTTTTTTCTTTTTTATGTCTCTTCCTCATTTTTCCCCATTTTCTCTCTCCTCTCATTTTCCCATTTTTTGTCTCATTTTCTGTCTCCTCTCATTTCCCCATTTTCTCTCCCTTCTTATTTCCCCCATTTTTTCCTATTTTCTCTCTCCTCTCATTTCCTCGAGTATAGTTGATTAAATCCCCATCTTCTAATTAAATGTATTAGTAACCTTATTTATTTGTTCGAATAAACTCATATGTTCACAAAAGTAACTCTAATTATTATATAATAGCTTGAATGTTTATAAAAAGTAACAAGTAACCCATTAGTTCATAAAAAGTATCTCCATTATATATTTAAAGTAATCTTATTTATTCATAAAAAGTAAAACGCGTTGCTTTCCAATGCTAAGATGTTACTTTTAGTGAATCGGGGATTACTTTATCGAATGCTAGGGGGTTATTTTATTAACACTAGGGATTACTTTTTATAATGCTAAGGGGTTATTTTTTACCGAAAGTATAAGTTACTTTTTATAACCTGTAAGGGTGTTACTTTTACTATAACTAGGGGTTACTTTTTGCTATAACTAGGGGTTACTTTTACTGAAAGTGTAGGTTACTTTTACCGAAAATGTAGGTTACTTTTTACTATAACTATGGGTTACTTTTATTGAAACTATGGGTTACTTTTGTAATTATAAGGTGTTACTTTTATCGAAACTAAGGGTTATTTTTACATTTATTATAGGGTTTCTTTACACTTATGCGGGAGTTACTTCTTGTACAGGGGGTTACTTTTATTAAAACTATGGGTTACTTTTTCAAATACTAAGGGTTACGTTTTTGTAATGTTGAGAGGTTACGTTTTTGTAATGTTGAGAGGTTACGTTTTATAATCATAAGGGTTACTTAATACAAACACCAAACCATTTCTCAATCTCCCTCCCTCTCTTTGATCAAACCATGGAACCACCACGTCCTCCCCCTCCCCATCACGACCACAATACCATTTTCTCTCTCTTTCACTTTATAAATAAATAAAAACATAATTCAGCATTCACAAAAATGCATTTTTAATAAAAAAAACAATTGTGTGGCCAACTAATAAAAAAGGCTCAAGCTAGGACTTATAATGAAGCCCAAGCGTGAATCCGTTTTCGGAGGGGTTACTTTTCGCAATAGGGGTTACTTTTGTTGAATCGTTTTCGCAGGAGTTACTTTTCGTAACAAAGGGTTACTTTTGTTGAATTTAGGTTTTTTTTTCTAATGCTAAGGTGTTACTTTTAGTGAAACTAAGGATTAATTTTTCGAATGTTAAGGGACTTTTTACTGAAATTGGGGATTACTTTTCTAATGCTAAGGGGTACTTTTAGTGAAATTAGGGATTACTTTTCGAATGTTAAGGGATTACTTTTTACTTGAAACTATAGATTACTTTTGTAATGTTAATGAGTTACTTTTACTGAAATTAGGGATTACTTTTTGTAATGCTAAGAGGTTACTTTTTGTAAATATAAGGGGTTATTTTTTGTAATTATAAGGGGTTACTTTACACAAAAACGAAAAACCACACAATGAGAGAGAAAATGGCAGAGTTCTTCCTTTCTCTCCTTCATTTTCCCCCATCTTCTCTCTCCTCTCATTTTCCCCATTTTTTTGCCTCATTTTCTCTCTCCTCACATTTCCCCATCTTCTCTCTTCTCTTACTTCCCCCATTTTTTCCCTATTTTCTCTCTGCTCTCATTTCCTCCCAGAATTTTACCCTTACCGTCGATAAACAAGGACGAATCTCCGGCGACGTCATCGGGGCTAATGATCGCCTCAGTGCACAACTCTAATCTAAGGAGGTCTACCCTGAATTCTTGCGCCACCACTACCGATCAAACAAATGAGCTGTTTTCTTGAACGAGCTTTGTCGGTTGTATTGTCGGAGCTCCGAGAAGGAAATGGTGCTGCATCCGAGGCAACGTGTCAACCTCCATTTTTTTCTGGAGGAGGAGAGAAAGTAGAGAGAGAGAGTGGAGATGATCAGGATGTGTGGAGGCGAGGAGAGAGAAATGGGAAGGGGAAGGAGGAAGGAGGAAGGAGGAAGGAGGATGGTGATGTCGTGGCCACACGGTTTGTTTGTATGTGGCATGTTTTACCAAAAACGGATTGCCGTAAGTATATCTTCTCCCCCTCTTGCTTTTTCTGTTGGTTCGGACAATGTGGTTGTGAATCATCGAAAGGTTAAAATTGCAAAGCGTAACGTGGGTGGAAAGAAAACTGAGGTAAAGATTATTGCTGGGGGGGAAGGTTTTACTGATGTATATTTAAAACGTAAACTCCCAGATGATATGGTGGTGGATAATAGTTGCCTTGTTGTGGAGGGTGGTGGTAAGAGTGGGGAAAGTGGATGTAATTTCGGAGATTGGCGGTGTCGTTCCTACTGTCGAGGCGGAGGTTGGTCTCAACCAACCCCGCCCGAGCATTATGAATTTCTTATGCTGGAACTGTAGGGGCCCGGGCAACCCCCGGGCAGTTCGTATGCTCCGTCGCTGGAGTATGGCTAATAGCCCTGGGTTAGTATTTGTTTCTGAAACTATGATTGGTGGTACTGTTGCTGAGGGTTTGAAAGGGAGGCTGGGTTTTAATTGTGCGTTCGGTGTTGATAGCTTAGGGCGCTCTGGAGGTCTTTGTGTGTACTGGAATTCAGATAAAGTTGATTTCGCTTTGATATCTTTTTCCCCTCATCACATATGTGGAGATATTAAAAGTGAAGATGGTATTTGTTGGCGTTTCGTCGGTATTTATGGGCGGGCAAAGACCTCACAAAAATACCACACTTGGGATCTTATGAGAACTTTTCGTAGTTATGATGGACCGATTCTCTTCTGGGGGTGACTTTAATGAAGTGTTGAGTATGGATGAGGTAGAGGGGGCTCGTTGAATGTGCGGGCCTGCTATGTTCGATTTCGGGATCGTTATGGATGAGTTGGAGTTAAAAGATCTTGGATGTGAGGGCACTTGGTATACGTGGGAGAGGGGTAAAAATCCTATGAAGCGTATCAGGGAGCGGCTCGATCGGTTTGTGGCCTCGATGAAATGGTGTGATAAGTTTCCAGGGGCTAGTGTGGAGCACCTTCTTCGATATAAATCGGATCACTCACCTATTTTATGTCGGTTGAAAGGTAACCAGAGGAAGCGCAAGAAACGTAAAAAACCCATACGGTTTGAGACGCTTGGTTACTAGAAGGGGTTGTGCGGCCAGCGTCAAAGCTGCATGGGAGCGATCACGTGGGTCGTAATTTTGATGCTAGAGTTGGAATGATGGTGCGGGACCTCAAGGAGTGGAGTCATGACAAGCTTTTCAATCGGGTAAACGAATCACCATGTTAGAGGAGCGTTTGAAGTTTCTGCGGCGTGGTTCGAGTGAGGAGGATAGTAAGCGTGAGGTTAAGTTTCAAGTTGAGTTAGACGAGCTCCTTGAAAAACGGGAAGCCTCTCTTGGTTTCTTAGATCTCGTGTTAAGGAGATTAAGGATGGTGACCAAAATACTAAGTACTTCCACCATAAGGCATCCCAACGCCGGCGTCGAAACTATATTCTTTGGGTTGTTTGATGCCGAGGGACGGTGGGGAGAAGATGAGGAGGAAATTGAGGAGATCATTACTCATTATTTCCAGGGGATATTTTTTGACTTCGTCGCCCTCTTGTGATGCTATGGAGGAGGTCCTTGATGCTATCGATGGTGTAGTAACGTCGGAGATGAATGCCGAGCTCACCGGGGAATGTTCGAAAGACGAAGTTCGGGTAGCCCTCAGCCGGATGCGGCCGTGTAAAGCACAGGGTCCCGACGGTGTTCATGCAATTTTTATCAAAAATTCTGGAGGTATACTCGGTGATGAAGTTCTATTGCGGTCTCTGGTATTATTCATGGTACTAGACCCCGGATGATTTTAATAAGACCAATATTGCTCCGATTCCCAAAGTAAAATCCCCGACCCTTGCCTCGAATTTCGGCCTATTAGCTTTGTGTAATGTTATTTATAAGATTGCTTCAAAAGTCTTAGCGAATAGGTTAAAAAATGATCCTACCTTCGTAGTGTCCGAAAATCGAGTGCCTTTGTTCAGGGAGATTTATCACCGATAATGCTTTAGTTGCTATGGAGCTGTTCCATTCAATGAAGTACAAATGTAAGGGTAGAAAAGGGTTTGTGGCTATGAAACTCGATATGAGTAAAGCCTATGACGGGGTTGAGTGGTGTTTTTCTCCGTAGTTTGATGCTTGAAAATGGGCTTTGCGGAGTCTTGGGTTAATGTGGTTATTAGTTGTGTGTCGTCGGTCCGGTACTCCTTTATTGTCAATGGTGATGTTTGTGGTTCTGTTACCCCCTCTCGGGGTCCCAGACAGGGGGATCCTATATCTCCGTATCTTTTTATTATTGTTGCTGATGCTTTTTCTGCTCTTCTCAAAAAAGCTACGCTGGTCAAGTCTCTTCACGGAATGAAGGCTAGTCGAAGTGGTCCGGAAATTTCTCACCTCCTTTTTGCAGATGATAGTTTGCTCTTTGCTCGTGCAACCCGACAGGAATGCTCCACTATAGTTGATATTCTCAACAAATACGAAGCAGCATCTGGTCAAAAAATCAATATCCAAAAGTCGGAAATCTCGTTCAGCAGAGGGGTTGGTACTATTCAGAGAAAGGAGTTGACTGAATTTATGGACATGAGACAAGTAGAAAGGCATCAAAAATACTTAGGGGTCCCGACATTGCTGGGTAGATCAAAGAAGGAGGTTTTTACTGAGATTCAGGATCGCATTTGGAAAAAGCTTCAAGGTTGGAAGGAAAAGTTGCTTTCTCGTGCTGGCAAGGAGGTGCTCTTGAAATCTGTCATTCAGGCGATTCCCACCTATCTAATGGGTGTGTATCGCTTCCCAGTATTGGTAATTAGCAAGATTCACTCTCTAATGGCTAAGTTATGGTGGGGTAAAAGGGGATCTCAAGGAGTCATGTACTGGAAAAGTTGGGCCTCTCTTTGTACTCCGAAATGCTTAGGAGGGCTCGGTTTTCGAGATCTTGCTGTTTTTAATGAAGCTTTATTAGGTCGTCAATCGTGGCGACTTATTCAAGCAACAGATTCCCTGTTGAGTAGAGTTTTCAAGTCTAAATATTACCCAAATTCGTCGTTCCTCGACTCGGCTCTGGGTAACACTTGTAGCTATGCTTGGAAGAGTATTTGGGGTGCAAAATCGCTGGTCAAGGAAGGAATTGTGTGGAGAGTGGGCAACGGAACCGAGATTAAAATTTGGGATGATCCCTTGGGTCTTCAACGAAGGTAGTCGTTTTGTTAGTAGTGGTAGAAGTGAGGAATTCTGCTATGTGTGTGATTTGATAAAGTTTGACGTCATGGAATGGGATGCGGATTTGATCAATGGTACTTTTAATGCCCGAGATCTTTGTTGCAATTCTTGCGGGTCCCGCTTAGTGAGAGACTCCCTCGTGATTCCATAGGGTGGGCTTTCACAAAAGACGGAATGTATTCTGTAAAGGCTGCGTATATGGTCGGAAAAGGTGGGAATTTAGACTTGTTTCACCGAGGCATGGGTCAAGATTTGGAGCCTTGAAGTCCCCGGAAGGCTGCGTCATTTTCTCTGGAGGGTTTGCTCGGGAGTCGCTTCCGGTTCGTGCTCTCTTAAAATACTTAGGCATATCGTGGATGATGATGCGTGCCCAATGTGTTCGTGTGGTACGAAACCCCTTTCACGCGCTATTTTCTTGTCCCAAGGTCGGTGATGCGTGGCTTATGGCTGGCCTCCCTCGGATGACTTCTTGGGGGGATGATGGTGATTTTTGTTTGTGTGGAATAGTGGACTGATGTGGAGCCTGCTGCCCTTGAAAAGGTGGGTTTATAGCCTATAATTTATGGTTAAAGTAGAAATAAAGTAGTATTTGAGGGTGTTGTACATTCAAATGAGAAAGTGGTATCTTTGGGGCGGAGTGAGCTGCTGCAGATTTCGGGTCTTATACTCGAGCGCATTTATGGTGGCATTAAACCGGTTATCCCTCGTAGTTCGAAGACTTGGGTGCATCCCCCTATTTGGGTGTATTAAGGTGAACACGAGATGCTTCGGTTGGGGAGGATGGGTGGGTGGGGTTAGGCATGGTGGCTCGTGATCATGTTGGGGTTTGTGATTTTTGCAGCTACAAGGCGGAGTGCGTGCGTTTTGGGCTCTGAGTTGGGTGAAGGGAAAGCAATGTGCATGGCTCTCAAATTGGCCCGAGCTTATGATCTACAAAATGTGATAGTGGAATCGGGCGTGTCGAACCTTGGTGAATCGCTTGGCAAAGGGGGCGTATCCTACCTCTCGATCTTGATGTTATCTTAGACGATGCTTTTTTTCTTAGTAAGAATTTGAATTACTGTTATTTGATACCATGTGCTTAGGGATGGGAACATGGTGGCTCATCACCTAGCTAGATTTATGCCTTTCGGAGTTGAACAACGTTGGGCCTATCATTGCCTGCGGAGATTGCTCCTTGCGTGTTGATGGATACTCTCACTTTGAGTTAATACAATTTGTTACGTTTTCCTTTCAAAAAAAAAAAATCTACCCATATATTGGGTTTTATCTCTCTCCATGTGTGAGTTTAGGAGCCTTGTTTTTGGGTTTTGTGTAATTCGAGGGGTTGATTTGTTGATTGAAATTTGTGCGGGGTTGCAACAGGATGTCGATCTTACCGTTTGTCGATCACTGGTGGATCCAGTTCTACTTCAAAACTTCTGAAAGATCGATAGACCACTTGCGGAAGGCTGCGTCGGAACGGCGATGTGAAGACGAGGGTTTTGAAGTGTTAGATCTACTCAGCGATCGTGGTTTTGTCGTATTAGAATTGTATTTATTTCAGTTTGATATGTATTTGTTTAGTTTTGGCTTACATTGTAGATGTCGTATGATATCTGAGTCAATGAATTAATTTATAATTTAAAAAAAAAAAAAAAAAAAAGGTATCACTTCTACAAAATTTTACCATTTATGTTAGATGACATCCATAATGGAATCACATTAGTGATTGGTATATGTTGAAATTTTATCAGAGTCCGCAGTTCCTTCATCTTTAGATAAAAACGATTTTCGAATTCGCTCTCGCAAGTTTCTTGGTTCTACCCTTGAGTCCTTGACCATGCATGCACAATGTTGAAAACTCCCTTATATAAAAACTAAAAGAAGAAGAATATGGTCAAGTATACATTTTGTAATTTTGGTACTTTAATCTTACTCATGTAAATATTAGCTGTTATTTGATATTGCCAAGTTTGCCCCTCAGTACTTTCCATCTTCAACTTTGCACCTTTTTTTTTTTTTGGCAACAAACTTTGCACGTTGATGGTGGTGTAGTATATCCTTATCAATTCATCACTACGAAGAATATAATATACCCATCTTTAATAATATTTGTTATACATTTTGTGGTCAATATATTTCCCGTGTAGAGTTCCTATTTTGGCCATCAATACTAATTTCATCTTAATTTTTCTCATCATTTCATCTTTCACTTTATTAGAGACTTGCGATTTATTGCATGTTGCATTTTTGTGTTTATTGCTTTATTGCGGTTTTCATGTATCTAAATTTCTAATCTAATAAAATAGTTTTGTATAATTCCTTCATAATTTTGGATTTGGTAATTTTTAGACTATCACTTAGCGTTGGACATGAGTTCGGGTTGTGGGGTTTTTTAAAAAAATTGGTAAAAAGGTTTATTTTTAGTTTTGCAGCTAGGAAAATTGGAAATGAATTTATAACATTCAGGGACTTAAAACTCCAAGTACTTCATGATCCCGGCCCAAGAGGATTGTGTATCCGATTTACGGATCCTCGATTTATCCGGATTGGGTCATGGATAATCGGGAGTTGGGTTATGGATCGATCTTTCAACTACCGGCGTAAACGAATATATATTCGTTAATAGGCGCCCCCTTTAGTTAGGGAACTCTCTTTCAACCAAATTTTTTGGGTGACCGCAACCTTCTTTTTCTTTGGAATGAGATCACGTGGTGTATATTGAAATTCTATTACATTCCTCGTTTCCTTAATTGTAAAAGATTTCTGGCAAAAAAATTATTGGTTGTACTTGTACCCTTGAGTCCCTCACCATGTATTGCACACTATTGAAAAATTGGTAAATGGTAGTATTAAAAGAATAGGAAGTATTGCAACTTGTGGTCCTATTACCATATATTTTATTTTTATATAATCCTTTGGTAAACTTAGATGATTATAATAGTTTGTGAAATTACATTATATGACCCCAAATGAGTAAAATTACATTATACCACCATGTTCTTCCATGATTCGGGCGACAAAAACCCATGAAAACATCTACTTAAGTACTTAGTAGGCCAACAAATCGCACAAATATCAAGACATAACCACTTACTTGCACATTAGGTCATGAAATTAAAGCCCTAAAAACAATCATTTAGCCATGGATCAAGCAATTAAAGTCCTAAAAACAACTAACTAATATTCACCAACTTTAAGCATGAAGCAAGCAATGAAGGCCAAAACAGTTCAACAAAACCGGCACCATGATCCCAAGGGGTTGCAATGCCCTTACTAATTCCTCAAACAATCATCTTCAACTAAGGGGGAAAAGAGGGATAAATAAGGTTCGTACGTCGAGCAATCGACTTCGGATAAAAGGGTTTTAATTTCTAAAATATAATTAGAAAAAGAATTCTAACTTCGGATAAAAAGGGTTTCAATTTCTAATTTCCAAAATTTGCCTTCTGAGAGACTAACATGTCTCCCTTTTTGGATTCTTCACTTGATCTTCAATACTAATATTAGCCATGGTATACTCACGGTGCCCCTGAAAAGCATTATAAACATAAATTACCCTATCCCAACAAGGTAGCAACAAGAAAATGTAGATGATGAGTGTGAAGAGACTTATTACCAATACATGATTTGCTGTGTTTTTTTTACCTACAAATAAATGGTCAATCATCTTACATTAGCAACATCCATAAATCAGTGAGGATGTCGAGCTTTAATCATATGATCACTCATGAAGCATAAAAACAATATTTTACCTAACAGCTACCACAAAGACAAATAATCACTAATGCCATGTGTGGGGTTGTGTCCCAAGATTAACTAATAGTTATGATCTATGGTACAAACTAAAATCGCCATAA